>QANZ01011096.1:66346-76838 GCA_003254925.1 Chamaecrista fasciculata
GAGGGTATGTAAAATTACTATTTTGTCTAATTATCTTTTTTATATTTGTATTAGAGTGTAGGTAAATATAGGTATATAAATAGGGGTAGATTAGTAAATGTATGATAAATGGGATGATGATTTGGATGAGATGATGATTTGAATGAGATGAGATGAGATTATGTGCCAGACAAACACCCAAACTGGACTGTTCATCTAATTTTAAGTTGAGATTAGGATTAGAATGGGATGAGTTTGGGATGGGGCATCCCCAAACAGGCCCTTAAATAAATCAAGGTGGAATGCTCATTTTAATTCATTATTTTTCCCCCAAAGTTCATTTTAGTATATTATCTCTAAAAAAGTTCCAGTTAATCTATTATGTATATATATACAAATTGATTCAAAATGATTCTATCATGAAGTTTCGTATCTTCTCTTTTTTTATGACATGACATTTAATCCGATTTTTTTCCTTTCTCCCTCATATGTCCATTACTCCATTTCCTTCTTTTATGTGGCATTTTATTCCAGAATTCCAAAACATCTACTTTCATTTTATACAAGAGAGAGAGCCAAACATCCACTTGTTATAATTTTAATAAAATTTTAAATTACATCAAAATTCTTATTAAAATTTAACTAATATTTTTAACAAAAAGATTAAATTATTTTAATAATTTTATTTATAAATTAAATTTTATAATTTTATTTTTTAAAACCAATTGAGATTTTTTTTAAATTAAATTATTAAATTTTTATTGTTATTGTGTTTGACGGAAGAGGGCCTCACCAATCAGGAAGGAAATTCATGTGCGTTTCATATCATACGACGTCGATGGGAGTACAATGAAAGAATTCCCATGGGATGCCCACATTCATCCATTCTTACGCGACGTCGTTTAGTTCTTCATCTTCGCATTTCCTGAACAACGAACTTGGCGTTAGTATCATCGATTTGTGTTAGCAATGCGTTCAATCACAACTTCATAATTTTTTTTGGGGGGGCTTTTTCACTTTAGCCACACCATGGTTTAGTAGATTGTTCATAGTTTGACTCGTTTGATTTCTTTATTTAAAGCGCTGAATTGGGTAGAGTCTCAAAACGAGATATTTGCAAATGTATGGCCTTCAGTAAATAAGAATTGGATTGGCTGCTTATACTTGCAAATAAAATAATAAAGAAAAAACCAGGTACCATACAGTTTCTCTACAGTTAGCACTATTAAGCGATAAAGGTAAAGCAATTTTCAAGAGTTGGAGCGCTTTTCTTCAATGGAGATAACAACCCTTCGGGGCATACCTACTTCACTCCCATCTCACACTCCCTCCCTTCCATCTTATCTTGTTTCTTCCACTCTCCCATATACCTCGCTTCGAATCTCTCCTTCTTCTCACTCTTATCCCTTTACTTCTCGCTCTTCGATTCCGAGGCGTCCATCCATCAATTGCTCCATCGCCGATGGCACTATTTCCAGTAAGTCATTCATTTCCTGTTATTTCCATTTCCCTCTTGTCGATTACTCTAGTTTCTGACCCGATTCCTCCCCACTTTCGTAATCGGAAACTTTGTGGCTGCTGGGTATCCCAATAATCTCGTTATCTTTTGATTTCTAGCTTCCATACGACTGTAATTGATATGTGATAACCAATAAGCATACCACGAGTCTGATAATTATTTTCAATTCTGCTGGTGGGGTTTATTGCTTGCTTTCTGTTCTGTGTTTGCTTGCTAACTCAATGAACCATGCACTGCATAACATAATGGGAGGGTTTTATTTAGTCTGAGAAACATGGGTTTCAGGTAGCTACATAAAGCCTAAATCTGAGGCATTTAATATGCTTACTCTGTCTTGTTTATTTATCTGCCCACTTTAGGTTCCACGACTAATTTTGCTGCCAAGGACCCATCGCTTGCGGTTAAGGTGAGATGCCATTTCCCACTTGATAAATCTACTGCTTGTATTAGTTACTAGTTAGGTTGCCTTGACATGAATGAAATTAAAGGAGACTCTTTCATCTGCCTTGAATATTCCATGTCATTTCTATGTGATGGAAAACTAAACTTATTTAGCTGGGGCTGAATTATTCTTTCTGTGGCTTAAACTTGAAAGTTGAAAGTACTTATCTGAACTGTTCAGTTTCAATTCAGAAGAAAGCCGCAGATGTATCCCCTGAGCTGAAAGGGACCTCCATATTTCTCGTTGGTAAGATTTTCTCAGTTCAATCAATTTCTTTTGATTTTTGCGTCTAACTCCAATCCAGGCCCTTTAACCGGCAGTACTATCCTCTTCTTTTTGGTGAAGGCTTGAAAAGCTCTCTGAAGATGAGTATGGGAAAGCTACTGGCTGATACATTACGATATTATTATTTTGACAGGTATCTGTTTGTTCTTAATAAAAGGTTTTAAAGGGAAAAAAAAAGGTTGATATCAAATAATAGTTGAGCTTCAGATTTGCGCTCTCTTTCTAGTGATAATTTGGTTGAGGAAGCTGCTAGTGTTGCATCTGCAGCCAAATCATTCCGATTGAGTGATGAGGATGGTTTTCGTGAGTCTGAGGTAAGGTAATTGTATCAGAAATATTTCATATTAGCTTATGTTACCTTCGATGAACATTCAGTTGTTATCAGCTTGCATATTGATATTGGTAGATTGTCTTTGGCTCAAAACTAGACTTGGAAAAAAAATAAGAGCTTGTCATGCTCATCTCCTTTTGATTGATGAGTTAACTTATGCTTTACATGACATGTTCTGCAGACTGAAGTACTGAAGCAGTTGTCATCAATGGGAAGACTAGTAGTTTGTGCTGGAAATGGTGCAGTCCAAAGTTCAACTAATCTGTATGTTTTTATTACTTGAGGCTATCTTACTAACTCATCTTGCATGAATAATATGCTAGACTTCATTCCAGCTTCGTATCCTTCTAACTTGCTCATCAATATAGGGCACATCTGAGACATGGGATTACAATATGGATAGATGTACCCCTGGACATGGTGGCTAGAGATTTATCTGACAACCAGAGTGAATTTGCTTCATTTGAAATATCTCCATCAGTGTCTCACTCAGAGGTCGATTCCCTTCTTTCAAGTTTTAGTCATATAGTTATAGCAGACAGTAAGAAATTTAGGTGAAGAGATAAATCGTGTAAAAAGCGGTGGAAAGAGCCTCGTCCCTCTATTCTTATATACACTCATCACATCAATAACAGAAATTGGTTACAAATTGTACTACATCAGGACAGGTGTCCTTTATGGAAAAGAATCACCTACTTATATACAGCTGGCTTATATACAATTTATGATACTACTATGCTAATATAATTCCTGAAATACAATCATATATTGTTAACATGCTAAGCTTTAACATAGTTTAAGACCTTCATTGTTGATATCAGGTAATGACTCAACTATCTGCCCTGTATAGTAAGTACCGAGATGGATATGCTACAGCTGATGCCATTGTTTCACTCCAAAGTATGTTACCCTTTAAGTATCTATTGTTTTTCAACATTCCTTTTCCACTGGTTAGTCATGACAGATTCTTTCTCTATGCAGACGTAGCCTCTGGGTTAGGTTATGAGAACTTGGGTGACATCACAGGAGAAGAATTGACCTTGGAGGTGCAATTCTTCAGATTCAAGCATGCTCTAGCTGTTCCTTAATTTATATCACTTATATTACTGAGGTTTCTAATGTTTGCACAAATTTCAGGTTCTTAAGGAGCTAGAAAAGCTAACCAGAGCGAAGAAGATGTTGGAAGAGGCTGCAAGACCTTTTTAACAAATTACGGCATGTNGGGTTAGGTTATGAGAACT
This sequence comes from Chamaecrista fasciculata, assembly GCA_003254925.1. Classification (NCBI taxonomy): domain Eukaryota; kingdom Viridiplantae; phylum Streptophyta; class Magnoliopsida; order Fabales; family Fabaceae; genus Chamaecrista; species Chamaecrista fasciculata. Next base: position 70,144 of record QANZ01011096.1, read on the forward strand.
TGGGTGACATCACAGGAGAAGAATTGACCTTGGAGGTGCAACTCTTCAGATTCAAGCATGATCTAGCTGTTCCTTAATTTATATCACTTATATTACTGAGGTTTCTAATGTTTGCACAAATTTCAGGTTCTTAAGGAGCTAGAAAAGCTAACCAGAGCGAAGAAGATGTTGGAAGAGGCTGCAAGACCTTTTTAACAAATTACGGCATGTATTCATTACTATGACCTGTTTCAGCTATATAACCATCTTTTCTTGGGAATTCACTTCCACCACCTTCATATATATATATATATAAATGAGAGCTCCATTTCATATCTCCTACTCATCTCTCTCTACCTTTGACTTAATATTTGAAGAAAAGATATACAATGTTGTCAGCATTATTGATTGGGAACTATGCCTTTGCATGTAATATGAAATATATTGAAAATTGAAATGGTTATCCTTTAACTTCACCGGGTGTGAATGAATGAACAATTTCGAATCAGGCAGAAGTGTGGTTAAGACTTAACATGAAAGAGAAACAGATACGTTGGTTATGAATTGATATGTTCTTTTCTTTGTATGTTCTATTATTTATATCCATTTTCATGAACCCTTTCCCTTCTTTGTCAAATATGGTGTGTGACCATATCTCTCGATGAAGGGCAAGGCTCGTTATGGATCTCGAGTCCTGAGGCCTAGTGTGTACAGAGATCCAAACTGTTGTTTTTTAAGGTACAATTTTTATTTTCATGATAATGATCCTTCATTGTCAGAGTAACTCAGTAAAGTAAGGATTAATGTTGAGGAAATCAAGATCACGAATTCAGAATCAGTTGATTGATCATGTGCCTCTCGGGATATGGTGTGTGCTTTTCATGTTTTCAATAAAATGCGTGGTTTTTGCTGTTAAAGGTGAACGATAATCCGTTTTCAATGCGCCATTATTCATAATTAGTTTAGTTGATCATGTGCCTCCTCTTTTGATTTTTTTCATTTGACGGTGGAGAGTGATGATTTAAGTTTAAAAAGTAGCAGACATGGTTGAACAGTCTTAAACTCAACATATAGAGGCCCTTTGTCTTAAACTATATATTGTTGAAGTTGAATAGACACTTTGACATTTTTACTTCAACGAAACCATATGAAATGAAAAATTAAAATTCAAAGTATTTAGGTACCTCTCTTTAATGAAACAAACCCAATTTTGCTTCTCTATTCAATGCATCCTCTATCCCGTAGGCCATAGTTTTCTCTTCGTTTGATTGTACGCTATCAGTATACCTAAAAATGTACTATATATATAGAATTCACTTATCAAAGATTGAACAACTAAAACATGTTCCATAATTATGGTATGCCATGAATAAAAATAATCTTCATGTCGTAATATGAGTTACGCTCACTAAATTAGTATTTTATTAACATAAATTTACTTCAAAGTTCAAATTAATATTTCTTAAGTTCTATATATGTCATAAATCAATTATAATTTTTTTCTCATGAATATTTTGAAAATTAAGCAACCCCTATAGTCAATAATCATATAAAATATTATTATTTCAATATGGCTAGAACTATCTTAATGTTAATTCGGTTATGCACTTGTAAAATGAAAAAAAGAAGTAAAAACAAAAAATAGAATGAAAATATTGATTTATCGTAACAACTATAAATTGTTTAGAGCACGTAGTAGGAAGCTGAATGGATAAAAAATATTATTTTTAAATTTATAACACAAAATCTCTCTTGAACTTTATTTATCTGAACTTTTTTAATTTTAAAATATAACGAAGAATATCTATTTTTTTTAAATTTTGACCAAAGGATCTATTTATTTTAGTTTTTTTAAAATCATTTTTTCATTTTCTGAATGTGGTTAAATTTAAAATTAACTAAAACTTATAATTAACTAACGTGACATTAAATAGTAGTTGAAAATTAATCATATGAGTGTTACCTTGTAATTTTTCACTTGGTTAAACCTTAACTAAGTAGTAAGAGTTCAAATCTCACCTTAGTTTATATCAAAAATAGTAGTTGAAAATCTAGAAAACATTCATTTTCAAATAAATATTTTAACAGGTAGATTTTGCATGAAAAAAATGACGAGTCATTTAATATTTTGATGTTTAATTTTTTGAGCACAACAAATATGAAACTTTTGTACATTTAAACTTTAGGGTAAATTACACTTTGGTACCCTGTGGTTTGACCCTATTTCACTTTGGTACCCTATGGTTTGAAACTTGACACTTTGGTACCCTGTGGTATTCTCCATTAACACTTTGGTACCCTTTGGAGCTATTTTGTAATTTTAACCATAATAAATTTTACAAAAATTACATATTGACCCCCAAAAAATTTTAAATTTTTCATTTTAGTCCCTATATAATATGTATCCAGGGACCTATTTGTAATTTTTTGAAAATTTTTTGGGGTCAATATGTAATTTTTGCAAAATTTGTTATGGTTAAAATTACAAAATAGCTCCAAAGGGTACCAAAGTGTCAAGTTTCAAACCACAGGGTACCAAAGTGAAATAGGGTCAAACCACAGGGTACCAAAGTGTAATTTACCCTAAACTTTAAAAAATAATATATTTTTATATTATTTCTCTCTTAGTATTTTCTTTGGTTTGAGTTTGTACTTTTGCAGTGGTATCTCAGAAGTCAGAAATGACTAAATGAGAACCCAACCAACGAACCAATGCAAATGGTTGCCACTTTCCCATTAAATATTAATGTTAAATCTACCAAACTCAATTCAATCTCCCTTATGTTTTATGTTTTCTTTTCTGACATTAAAATGGCATTAGGAATATTAAGTTTAAACTTTAAACTGAGAGAGAGCTTTAATGCAAATACTTCTGTCTTCTTTCTTTGATGCAAAATAAATCAGATTATTGATTTTCATTGACTTCTAAATATAAAAGAAAAAAAAAACAGATTACTGGATTGGACTTGGGAGGTTTCTTTATTTGAATTTGGAAGCAAGATCCATAAATCATTCATACGAGTACAATGATAAGAGGGATACAACTTCATTTGAATTGTACAATGATCAAATCACTTTATTTATTGTTCTGGAAAATAATGTGTTGGTCCATTTTGTTCTTTAAAAAATATCCAATGCCGTTAGCGATATAGGTCAAATAGTGATTTTCTTAAAATTTATAGTTTTTCTATATTAGAAAGAGAAAATGTCGATTAGGAACGACATCAAACTTCGCAAACAATTTAGGTTTTTTTCTTTTAAAATTTCATTATGTGTTGCTCTGCGTACAACTGCAGCTACTTAGGTTAGTGGGGGCGTTTTGTTCAAAGGTCAATAGTTTGTAATCATGAGAATTAAAAAAATAGTTAAAGGCAAAATCTTATATTTTAATTTGAAATGAACTAAAATAAATAATTTTGTACAAAAACTAATCATATTCAATATATACCGATTAAGGTTAGTTTGTGTTGATTTGATTGACCTTTGTTTGATTGAATAAACTAAAAAGCTTTTAATTTAATCAGTTTAGTTTGACAAAATATCTTAATTAAATTGAACGAAATATTTAAAGGGAAATGCTTCAAAAAGGATTGGTACTTATAGCTAATCAATTTTTTGCCTTGATAGTACATAATTTTCAATAAAAAATTAAAAAATAAAATAAAAAGAGCAAAAGGAACATATTTTGATTAGTTCAAACATTTGAGCTTTTTGTAGCATTTTTTATATTTAAACACCCCTACCCAACACGTTCATTGAAATTCGATACAATTACTTTAAAAAGTAAAAAAAAAAAAACATCTTAAGGTTATTTTGTTTTGGTTAAGCCATTAGTTAATATGTCAATTTGGTGTTTAGACTTGATCACTTGACAGTCTTATTCCCTCTGTTATAAAAATCGGACCGGACCGGTTGAACCGCGAATCGGTCAGTGGTCCGGTCCGAGTTGAGCACAAAACCAGGCAAGCTGAGAACCGGTCAAGAACCGTCTGAACCGGTCAAAAATCGGGAAAACCGCCTTGAACCGGTTCAGTTTTTTTCTATTTTTTTTTTTTTACTTTTTCTTGATTAAAATGATGTTATTTTAAAGAAATTTGTTTCTTATTATGTTTAGACTCAAAATAATACGTTATTTAATAGTTTTTACTTCAAATTTTGATTTTTTATCCTCCTAATTAATCACTTTCTTACTCAATCCAACTTAAATTTAAAGAGTTTATTATATATTTTTATTATATTAAACTAAATATATTATTTTTTATTTATTTAATTATTAACGGTCCGACCCCAGTTGAACCCCGGTTGAACCATTGAACCTTGAACCGCTGCTTCGGCCGGTTCAATGACCGGTCCGGTTTTAATAACCTTGCTTATTCCCTATAATTAATTAAAATTTCACGTTGTCGTCTTTTTTTTTTTTTTAAAAAGTACAGGATATATTCGCTCAACTATCATTCAAAAGGTAAATAGGATTGTACCGAAAAACAAAAGGGTAAATAGGAGGAATATAGGATTCTTATAGGAATATGATCAGCTGGCCAAACACAAGGGTAGATCTTTGAAGTTTGAACAGTAAAAAAAAGAGTAAACTATCAAATTGGTCCCTGGATTATTGGCTTGCTGACAGATTGGTCCCCAAATTATGGAAATTGACAAATAGGTCCCCGAATTTTACTAACGTTAGCCAAATTGGTCCTTCCGTGAACTTGCTGTTTGTGAAGCCGCTTACGTGTCCGTTTAAAAAAAAAAACGCCACATATGCTTGATTTTCCACATAAACATTAATAATTTTAAAAAAAATATTTCCTTCAAAAATCAAATTGGTCCCTGAGTCATATATTTTTTAGAAAAAAAAAATTATTTTTACTCACCCATTCTTATCTCATTATTTTCAATTCCCCATCTTTTTCATCATCTTCATTCATTTTAGTCCCAAATCCTCAAATTAAAAATTGTAAAGTGTCCCAAAATTCTTCCAAACATTCCAATTTAGTCCATAAAAGTATTTAAAACCCTAAAACCTAAATCCTAAACTCTAAACCCTAAACCCCTAAACCCTAAAACTTAAACCCAAACCCTAAAACCCTAAATTCTAAAACTTAAACCCTAAACCCTAAAATCCTAAACCATAAAACTTAAACCCTAAATCCTAAAATCCTAAACCATAAATCTTAATTTTTGGATGATGAACTGATGAATGATGATGATGATGAACTAGTTTTTTTTTAATCAAGAATTGATGAATTGATGAAATTTGTGTAATCTTTGGTGATTTTTGGTTGTGTAGTTTTAGGGTTTTGTGGTTTGGGGTTTGGAGTGGACGAGAAGATGAAGATGATGAAGAGGAAAGTAGGATTTAGGGACCAAAATTGCAAGAGAGTAGTTATTTTAGGGGTTTAGGATTTAGGGTTTAGGGGTTAGGGTTTAGGGTTTGGGGTTTGAGATTTGAGGTTTAGGATTTTAGGGTTTTGGGTTTTAAGATTTTAGGGTTTAGGGTTTTTAATACTTTTAAGGACTAAATTGAAAAGTTTGGAAGAGTTTTGGGACACTTTACAATTTTATTTTTAGGATTTGGGACTAAAATGAATGAAGATGATGAAAAAGAGGGGGAATTGAAAATAATAGGATAAGAATGAGTGAGTAAAAATTAATTTTTTTTAAATTATTAATGCTTATGTGGCAAATGAAGCACATGTGGTGATTTTTTTTTTTTTTCCAGTTTTCCAACTTAAGTGCCATGTCAGCAGTTAACGGACACGTCATCGGCTTGCTAACGGCAACTTAACGGAAGGACCAATTTGGCTAATGTTAGTAAAATTTGGGGACCTATTTGTCAATTTCCATAATTCGGGGACCAATCTGTCAGCGAGCCAATAATTCAGGGACTAATTTAGTAGTTTACTCGTAAAAAAAAAAGCATTTAAATAAGAGAAAAGGACAAAACCTCAAATTGGTCCTTTATGTATGGGGTGAATTTCAAATTAATCCCTTATATTTCATTTATTTCTAATTGGTCTTACATAGTTCTATAATTTCTCAAATTAATCCGCATAATATTGACTAAATTCATATTTCTCTCGTTTCAAGTTTTAATGCAATGAATTTAAAATTACGGATTTCTTTTGATGAACATTTTAGAACCATCAACAAATAAGGTCAAATCAAGCCACAAAAGTAGGTAACTCCTTATCCGGTCTAATAAGTGAAATTGATCGTATATTTCTCTTTTCAAGTCCGGACGCAAAATGAGATCAAATCACATTTTGAAAATAAATTTGAGATAAGAAATTATAAAAATATATTAGACTAATCTAAATAAATAAAATATAAGTGATCAATTTGAAAGCTATATCCCATATAAGGGATTAATTTAGGGTGTGTTTGGTTTAACATTATCTTTTCATTACAATTTCATTATCCTCATTTTCATTACATAACTTAAGCTACAGTGCTATATGGGTGTTTGTTTTCCAATTATAAAGTCATTATAAAAATATCACTTCATTACAAACTCAATTCATTACATATTTCATATCCAATTACTAACATACCCTTACTCAAATACCTATAATTACCTATACTCTAATACAAATATAAAAAACTATTTAGCAAAATAGTAATTTTCAATACCCTCATTTATTACACTTACAACTTTCTCTCTCCACTCATGATTTTTTCTTTTTTCTTCCTCTTTTTCTTATTCACCCCTCTCTCTC
>QANZ01011096.1:76899-94004 GCA_003254925.1 Chamaecrista fasciculata
TCATATTATTACCCGCAAAAAGACAAACCGTTTTGATTAATATATAAATTTTGGTCCCACATTTTTTTTCGTGGATAACATTTTGGTCCTTCAATTTATTTTTTGGAGGAAAGTTTGCAATATAGAAACCCAATCATTGATGAATGCATTTTTTACGGGTCAAGAGATATATTTCACTTTCGTAAGGACCGATTCGTTCAATTTATATAAAATCATAGACCAAATGGTAGGTTTTTAAAAATTTTCATGTTATTTACATTTTGGTCCTTTCATTTCATTACATAATACTACTCCAACCTTCATTATAAATATTCACATCTAGCACAAATTCCGAGACAATTTCATTACCATTTCATTTCATAACCACCACAACCAAAAAGTCAAAATATTATTTTTTTTATTTCTATCTATTTCCCTTATCAATTATCAATTCTACCCATATACAATTTAAAAAAACTCATATATTTATTTCAACCAACCACAATCTTTACATACCATTTTTCATAATTTCACATTCTATTTTTTTCATTACATCTCAAACTAATCCAAACACCATTTTCATTACATTTTCATTACATAATTTTCTCATTACCATTTCATTACATAAAATCATCATTTCATTACCTACTTCTAATCCAAACACACCGTTAAGGTTTTGAGTTTTGACCTAAAAGAAAAATTAACGGAGCAAATTGTATTACTTTAAATTATTATTATTTTTTAAATAGCAAATCAAAGGCCCATCGCCAGAGCAATAGTTAAATTAGGTAAGGAATATAAGATTTTTTCAAAACCATCATCGAAAATTCGAAACCGAAAACAAAACCTGTGGATTTGGAAAGGGATTGCCGAGGCAAGTGTTAAAACTTAAAAGAAAAGGGTACGATTAATAAAGAAGAGTAAAAATGTAAAAATTAAGAAAAAGAAATACGAGAGAAGAAAACAAAAGTGAAATGAAGGAACGCAATGTTTAAAAATTGAAATCCTGCTTAATTAACAATTTTTTAATTATAATTACAGCCGAGAAATACTGATGGCAAAGCAAAGCGAAAATGGGATTGGGATGATGACGCTACGCTGGTATTTTGGCATTATAAACATGGGAGAGAGGGTCGAAGCCTCTACACAGACATGGCTCTTTCTTCTTCCTCACACCCAAACTTCTAGACCTAACACTGCCGCTCACTTTTCATTCTCACCTTCTGCAGCTACCAGAATCAAAGAAAAACACAAAAGAACACCGTTTTAGATACACCCTTTTGTTAATCTCGTCTGTTTTCTCCGATTTTTCTCTCTGTAATTATTTGATCTCAAGTTACGACTGCAGCTACCAGGCTATTGATATGATTTTTCAGCCGGATTCTTTCTCTACCTTATTCGTTGGTGCGTTTGCTCACTGGATTACTTTTGGGCTTCCGCTACTGTGTTTTTCGTGACGATTTTTATCATCGAGCTCGAATTTCGTTGGACTTAGTTTGATTATGCTTCAATCTGATTGATTTTGGTGTTGTGGGAATTGGGATTATTGTAAAACTGTTTTTTTTTCTTACCCGGAGGTTGTGAGTTTGGCTGTGCTCAGAAAGCAGAGAAATTAATATAAAATGCGTTGTTGCTTGTGGTGGATAAGGACTCTTAAAGCATAAACAGCTTGCGGTAAATGTGTGCCGTGCAAGTCGGCCCTTCCATTTTCTTTCTCCTCGCGTTGATCGTTTCATAAGAAATCTTTTGGCCATTGAATTGATTATTCTTACTTTTACTTCAAAGTTTCCTCTCAGATCGATGGATGCTTCAACTTCGTTCTCTCGATGAGGTTGCTACCTTCATCGCCCCTTCCTTCTTCTTTTCATCCTATCGTTGATTGACCAGCGTTGCGTTCCCCCTCCTGCACTAGTTATGTGCTCTTGCATTTAGCCAAAAATCATATATTTTCCAATACCTCCTCCTCCCTAGTTGCAGACCCTGATTGTATGAATCTTTTGATGATTAAATCTTTTGTGCCTTTGTGAACTCGGAAATAATGTACCCTTTCTGTTATTTTTCGGGCATATGCTTATTTCGGGGACTTTGTTATATGAATCTTTTGTTAATTAAATTAAGAATGCCAAATGTGATCATTTAAGAGTCTGATTAAGTATAAATCAGGGGCGATTAAGTCCAATTTACTGTCCTACTTGGGTTTGTAAACTGAGAAGTTTGAGAGTTGTGCATGTGTTTTGCTGTCATGCTTTTGTGCCTCAGAACTCTAGGAACTAATGTACTTCTTCAATTGTTCTTTCAGGCATATGCATTGATTCTGCTATCCAACATGAATTGTTTATGCTTCATCCGGTGCCAGTATGGAGGTCACGAGATCTGTGCATGTAGTAATTCTTGGATATTTATCATGTCTTCGGTTCTCTCTGTATGTCCCGCAAAGGAAGTGGTGGTTGTAATATCTCGAATGTGGATGCCTCTGGTGGATACATAACATGACATTCTTGTTAGTTTAGAATTAGGATTTGCTGCGTTTCAAGTTTAGTCGCAAATTGGTAGCATAGACTCTTGAATGATAAACTAGGTCAGCGGGGAAACTAAGATCCCAGTTATTAGTTGAAGGTCGTAGCTCTTATTCTCATCATGTGGTAATAGCGCCAAAGGCAAAAGTAGTATTAAGAACCACCCTGAGGAATTAAGTTGATACTACAAGCAAGCCTCTTATTTATTTGGAATTGTTATTGCACTAGTGATGGGCTTGCCGCAGATACCCTTAAGTGAAACTGCTGAAGGAATTGATACAGTGGCGGCAGTTTTGCATAGCTCACCTCAGTTTTCTGATGCAAGCCCCTCTGAGATGAGCAATGTGCTTGGTGGAAGTACTAGTGGATTGGCTGCATATCCTCGGGGTCACTCATTTATTGATTTCCCAAAGAAAGCCTCCTTAGAATCTTCAAATGCATCTAATAGTATGTGTTTTTGTAGAGAGGCCATTGAAGTCACTTCTGATGTCCACGGCCTGAAGATTGGCTCTACTACCGATAGGAATGGTTTTTATGCTTCAAGAAATGGGCGAAGTATTCATACCCCTGCTTCCAGAATTGTGGGCTTTGAATCAGGCCCCACAAGTTCTTTAACTGATGGGTTGACGGGAGTTCCATCTGCAAATCTTCATTCTTCTGCTGTCACTGATGTAATAGCTAGTGATTCTGAACCAGCCGCTTCATTGGTCAGGAAGCGACTGCTATCACCATTGAGCAGTATGCTCTCCCCAAGTCATTTCAATGGTGATCCTCTTGACATTGGCTGCAGAAATACTGAGACAGGCTCTCTTGTCAAGAGTGATAATTTCAAAAATTCTGTTGCACAAGATAACAAGAAGGCAAATATTGGAAGTAAAAACAGAAGTACACCTTCCTGGTCCTTGTCAAGTTGCTTGGAGCAAAACAACATGCCACATGATACAGATCCCATATTTATAAGTGACGGTCCCTTGCTGGACAAGAGCGAACTACTATCTCGTAGTAGCTGTTCATCCATGGCTGCAACTGACCAATTTAGAGAATCAAATCAGGTGCAGTTCCAAAGTGGCGTGATACCGAAATCCCCTAAAAAAGTGAACTCACCTCCTCTTTCCCTCTCACCCCTTGGTCCTAAATTTTCCGAAAGGATAAAAGCTGCAGGAGGATGCTGGAATACCTTTAGAGAGATGAAGAATAGCAATAGGTCCTTTAAGAATATAGAAAACCCACTGGAAAAATCTAACTTATGCCTTATGCTAAATCATAAAGAAGATGAATTAGGATTTGCAAGTAAATCATTTGAAGATGTTGATATTCTGTGCAAAGATTTCTGTCCATCTTCTTTGGAAGGTATGGCTGATACAAGCTGGCCACTATCTCAAGAATCAGTGCCCACCTCTCGCCCCACGAGGTTCACTAGAAGTTTGAGTGGGCTCCCAGTCAGGAGGTCTTTGGTTGGTTCATTTGAGGAGTCTCTTTTATCTGGTCGGTTCTTATCTGGAAATCTTAGTAAGGTTTGTATGTTTGCTACTTTGTGGAAGTGATGTTATAAATGATTCTGAAGATGAAATTGAATGGTCTTAGACGCCTGATCTGTTTCTTATTGTTTTTCTTTTCATTTCTGTAGAGAATTGATGGTTTTCTGGCAGTTCTAAGTATCACTGGGGGGGACTTTTCTCCAAGATCACAGAAGCTTCCATTTTCAGTAACCAGTGTGGATGGAGATTGCTACCTTTTGTATTTTGCATCAATAAATCTTGCAGGAAATTCATCTCCAAACAAGTCTAGGGGCCAACAACTGAAACAGGGACTTCCCAATGATGATTCACAAGTTGTCAAAAGCCGTTTGCGTATCCCCATGAAAGGGCGGATACAACTGGTATTGACTTAACGACAAGTTTTAAAATTCTAACCCCATCCAAGTACTTAATGATGTTCCTGGTTGACCCTCTTTCATCTTACCATTTTTACAATAAACTTTTTCCTTAATATGTAATATGTTTGCTTTTACAGTTTGTTGTTGTCAAGAAAACATTTGGACATTGCTAAACTGTGATAGAAATGCCTTGCTCTTACATTTATTTACTCTCTACAGGTTCTAAGCAATCCAGAGAAGACTCCCCTTCACACTTTCTTTTGCAACTATGATTTGAGTGACATGCCAGCTGGTACCAAAGTAAGATATGTTTAAGTTTGAATGTATCTGTGGCACTATTCATTTGGGTTTTCTTTTTCATTCCAAATGCCATACAGGTTTTGGCCTGACTGATTTAAGCTCTGAACTTTCTTCAACCAATGATTGCTTGAATTTTGGTCTGGAATATTTTTAGTGTGAATTATGAAAGTGAAAAACTCAACCCTCTAACTTATATACGTGTCTATTTATTGTCTCTGGAGAGTTGGGTACTATTTTGCTTCATTGGTTTTCTGTTAGATCATTGTTATCTTGAAGATTTGGTATTAGGAGTCCTAAGGCATTGCCTGTAAGTTAGGACTAGGTAGCATGTCTATAGCTGGCCCATTACATTCCGCACATGGTAGATATATATTTTCAATTCAATAACAGGTCCTATGGAGACAATTTGATCTGGCAAGTTATAGGGGCTATGAAGATGCTAGCTACAGACCTCAAGGCTTTTGGCAGGGGATGTTGATAGTTGTCTATGATTTCAGCTATTATTTTCTTAAGTAGAAATATATGTTATGAAGTAAACTAATAAATTTAATCATACCTATTGGTACAGTACCCTCACTCCAAGATATCAAGAGCTAACCTCATCTCACACCTCTTAAATGCCTCCTAATTTCCATCTCCTCTTTAAATTTTAAATAGGTTATCTATATCTTATCTCTAACTAACGTACTATTCGATTTTCAAATAGTTCTAATGTTATCATTTCTAGGTACATTGTTGCTACTTAAACACTTGTCAATAATAGAAAATCATACTCTCCTTCCTCTGTTCAAAGTCTCTTTAATATCAAATCAGTCAAATTAGAGTAAAATAGGAGAGAATTTGGAATTGTGCTTGCAAATTAATATGGACTCAGATTTTCTTATTCTAAATCAGTTAAAAGATAGCCCATACCTTTTTGCAACATAAATGCTATACTTGGATGACCTTTCATTTTTCCCCAATTATATTATGTTCTATTTACAGCAACCTGCCAACCTGTATGCACTGTTGTGGATTATATGGATCATGAAGACATGAACTAAATTTGTCTGCCTCTTTTTTCTCTGCTTGTTTATGGATGTATACAAATAATTGTGTGTACTTTTTTTCTTTTCAAATTTGTAGTGATTATTTTGTCATTTACCAATTTCTAATTTTGTTCTGTCGGTATCTGTATAGACATTCTTGCGTCAGAAAGTTACCCTTGAATCTTCCAGCTCAACTTCCCCTCGGTCAAAGCAAGGTCCAACTGTTGGGGGCAATGGGATTATAGATAAAGGGATTACAGCAAAACAAAAGAATCACAATGTACCATGTGGAGAATCAATGCACACAGAAGCAGTTGACTTTGTAAATAAAACAAGATCTATAAATCAGAGAAGTGGGTCGGGCTCTGGTTTGGGGGATCTAATAAACAAAGTGGAACTATCCAAGCAATCTCCCAACACAAGAAATATGGGAATGCCTTCCTTGGTAAAGCTGGATGATGGGTGTTTTGTTGACAAATGTGAGAGGATTGACAGAAGGGAACATTGTTGGGATAAAACATGTGAAGAATCTGGGAAATCATTGCATGCCTGTTCAAAGGTCAATGAGAATAATAATAGTGCAGGTCCTCTTCGCTATGCTCTTCACCTCCGCTTCCTATGTCCTTGTCCTAAAAAAACTACTAGATCAGTTCAGAAATCCCGTCCTAATTCACTTCCAGAAAATACTGGATTGTGCATGGAAGGGGAGCGAAGATTTTACTTATATAATGATTTGAGAGTTGTGTTCCCTCAACGCCATACGGATGCTGATGAGGGCAAGGTATGTGTTACTTATATTTTTTCCATACCATACTAAATGCGTATCTCTCAATATGACTTAATGACTACAAATGTCGAAAGCTATTCATTTACTTTTTTTCAGTTCAGTTCAATTGTTGATTTACGGTTCTTCTCTTAGTTCACTCTAATGATGTTAGAGCCATGGTTTATATTCTTCTGGCTTATGAATTGTATCAACATGTGTGAACAGAGCTAGTTTGCCTGGATTTAGTTTGTGTTCTGGGGGCTTATGAATTGGGGTGATTGTACTCAGTTTAATTCTTAGTGAAAAGGAAATTAGGGAGGAAGGGGTTGAGGGAGAGTTGATCCTGTTAACTTTTATGGCTATCCTAGATGGCATGTACTTATGAAGGAGGCTTTCTATGCCCAGCCCTTGTACAATAGCATTAGCTACTAGGTTTAAAAATTCTCGTGTCAATCAAATTCTGGCTATGGATGATAAATGTCCCTACAATGTGGTGTGAGATTACATGTCTCATGGACGTTATATACCTGCAGTCTGGAGACAGGGTTTGGAGCTGGAGCAGTGACATGTTGTAATCAAGATATTTAATCTCTTGGTCTTTATTTGTTTTGATCCGAACTTTAAAGTGTAGGAGTGTATCTCTTGATATGCCAAGTATTATATCTGACAAGGTTTGTTGGGGTCTGTTTGGCAGTTGAACGTGGAATACCATTTTCCTGAAGATCCAAGATACTTCGACATCAATTGAAAAATGTAACATGTTTGGATGCTTTTGCTGACCTCCTCCTGTACAGTAACATGTTGGTCATTGGTCATGTCCTTTGGAAATGACACTAACCCTCTCGTGTAAATACTTTCATTCTCAATAATATGATGGGTTAATTATCTCCATTGCTGATCCCGTTACGGTTGTGAATTGTGATGAAGTAATAGGAAATTGAATATATAGTGGAATGTAGTGGTCTCCCTTAAACTAATGCGGAAACCATAATCTGTTTTCTATTTTCAAAGGTATATGAAAGTTGAGTAAAATTCAAAGGAACCGGTGAGTGATGCATGAGTTGAACTGTTGAAGAAGCACTGGTGCTGTTATTGTACGAGAGATAGTGAATTTGAATTGAAGGACGTTTGTTTATTTATATTTTTGTTGTTTTGATGATGAGGAAGCTAGCTTGTCCTGAAAAATAAAAACAATAAGCATAAAGAAGAGGAAGAGGAAGCAATTGTGAATTGGTTTGAAGTCAAGATTATTGTGAAGGGAAGAGGAGTGCCTATGACTGAGGATGGTATGTGGTGTGAGCAGTTTGGTGTCCTCGTATTTAATGCTCTTTCTCAAGTGAAGAAGTTGGAGATCCGTCATCATACTGAAAAGCTTCTTCGCTTACTTGAAAAAAAAAACTAGAGAATAAATGTCAAATTATAGAGGTGCAATAACATTTGTGTATTTGGCCATGCCACCTGTCAAATACAGGGACGCATGCAGTTGAAATAAGTAACACATTACACATTACTTTCAGAATTGAAGAAGTTATATAGATAAGGCGACAACAATTTTGTGGATAAAACAAGTGTTAATAAATTTATTTATTTTTTTCGTAGAAAGTGTTAATAAATTTCTTTTTTTTTTCCGTAGAAAGTGTTAATAAATTTCACTGATTACTGATGATGTTAATGCTACAAAAAGGATAAAAAGAAAATTGTAAAAGGAAGAAATGGGATATTTTTTTAAAAAAAATTATCACAAAATAGGAAAGAGTTGTGTTAGAAGAATGGTGGAGCAATAAGAGTGTTGAGCAGAGCAGTTGGGAGTGGCGATATGAGCAGAAAAGATTGGGAATGACGTCAGCGCGCAAGAGGGAGGAAACGAAGCAAAAGGAATCTTTACATCCATTCTAATTTCTAATATGATATGTGAAATATGAAATGGTATCACTATCCAAACTCTCAACAAACAGACAACTCATCCATTAACTTCCTTACTTTTGGCACCTCCCACAAGGCCAGCAAATCCCACAAAACTCCAAAACTTGTATATATATATTACCGTACCAATCATTTGTATCTTCACATAATAGTAAACTACATAATAACTCTATTCAAATAATTAATAAAAGTAAGATTTTTCTATTAATGAACCAAGTCCTAATTCTAAATATTTATGTCAATGAATGAATTTAGATAATTGATGCAATTGGTGATGTAAATTAAAATAAAGTAACTCATTTTGATAGTGAGGAAGGGTTGGGCTCATCCAGAGAGACAACATACAGAAGGAGCAGTGATGAGATGTTACCAAATGAAATATATATGTTTGTTACAAGCCCCTGGATGAGGTACGGTGGTGTCCACGTGTCGCTTTCTGGTATATTTCTTTCTTCCAAAGCAAAATTGTTGAGATTTGAGAGAGCAGCGAGTTGGGGAAGTTGATTTAATTTGTGGGGTTATTATATAAATGGATATGGGTTTAATAATTAGTATGGGCTTGGAAATTAAGTGAAAGGAGGTAGGAAGATTGATGAGAAATAGGATGGAATTTGGGGGTGCGTCTAATTAAGATGATTAGGGTATAATGAGCCTGAAATGCCTAATATCATGTTACACACACACATATATAAGCTGTGGGGACAGAAAAGAGAGTAGTGTGATCGCTAGCTATAGGTGGTGCCTGTGTGAGACAGGTTGACGTCCCACTCCCAGTCCTCACTATTATATAATTTTGTTAATAGAATGATATGCATGCATGTATGGATGTATGATGTATGTATAAGTAGTGAAAGAGGGGCAAATCCGTGATTATTTGAAGCTAGCGCGGAACCAATGATATGTATGTAATTATGTATATAAAGGGTGGTTGTGTGGGTGGGAGTGTGAAATAGCAGAATTGAGAAAGAGAAAGAGAAAGAGAAAGAGAGGAAAGTGGGGAAAGTAAAAATGGGATCGCCAGCAGCAGCAGCAGGAGGAGGAGGATTTTACGAGTATGAGTTTCTGTCTGCCTCCAGAAATATTATCAATACTACTACAAGTTCCAAGAAATCAATGGCAGGAGGAGGTGGTGGGTCGTCGTCGCCGTCGTCAACCACCACACGCACCTTCCAATGCAAGTTCTGTCCTCGCAAGTTCTACACCTCCCAAGCTCTCGGCGGCCACCAGAATGCTCACAAGCGAGAGAGAGCCGCCGCTCGCAACCACCCTCCTCACTCTCAACTTCATCTTCAACCCCAACCCTCCTCTCATCATTTCTTTGACCACTATTGGCTCCATGTTCAACCCACCACCACCACCAACGCCTCCTCTTCCTCCGCCGCCACCATCCACATCACCCCTTCGCCGTCCGATGCTTCTGACCACCACGTAAACCTTGACCTCACTCTTCGCTTGTGAACGCCCACCACTCATCACATCACATTCCCAGTACTCTCTCTTTTGTCTGTAAATCACTTATGCTGCTTTCATTTCTCCATTAATTTATGTTTTACTACGTCAACTTCCCCTGTTTTTATGCTAGATTATATACAATCAATTTCAGATTGTTCACTCAACGAGCTACCTGGCTACCCTGCCTTTTTTGGTTGGTTCATGTTATAGATATATATATAATGTTGTGTCTTCTTCACTTCTCTCTACCTACTAGCTACTCACTCTCTTGCATGCCTTCTTTCTTTTTATTTCTTCTACTCGATCGTTTTACTGTAGCTGTGTGCCAATATTTGTTCTGTGAGTTGTCACCGTATAGTTTAGTTTTAGTACTGAAAAAGATAAACCCTATCCATCTACCGTATAGTGTTCCAGAAAAGATTCTGCACGCATGCCGCTTCAACCTTCTCAATAGAATCGACTAATAATTAAACCCAAGGGTTCGATTTCATATATTTATGGCATTATATGTATTCTGATCATCGGAATGGCTAGCGTTTTTCTTCTGATCCTTCTTGTGGATGACCGTATTTTATTTCTTATTTTTCTAGAAGCATCCGATCCTTCGAACAAAATATCCTAAATGCAATTAATAAGAGTATGTAGTAGTTTTCGGGTGGTTATTTAATTAAATATAATTTTCAGGATCTTTTTAGTAGAAAAAGAAAAAAGGATAAAAAGAATTGGGGCATGAAGCATATAGGATGACTATGGCATTGGACGTCCATCATCGTCATATATCTTTTCGGATTGATTTTGTGAAGGGATGTTTCATATGGGCATTATAGAGATGGTGGGAGGGACTCTACGCACAGTGTCCTTGTTTGCAGTTATTGTTGTTTGTCCTTTCAACCTTTTCCTTTCGTTTTTCCCTTTTCGTGAATATGTGTCACCCCCATTTTATCTTCTTTTTTTTTTTTTGCTCAAAAGTGGAACTAAACATGAGCTCACACCTCAACGCCACCTTCAACTATAAACACACACCCTTTTCTTTTCTGCTCCAAACACCAATGAAACCAACCTTTGCCAACAAGTACTTCACTACCTAGCTATTTGTAGCCAAATTATATATATATAGAGAGAGGAAGCCTTTTCAACTATGAAGCATGCATCAAGCATTTATTTCAGAGTTTTTGAGTATACTCTTGTTTGTTAAGGGCGTCTTCAATATTTCATTACTTTGGGAAAATAGTTAGATCAAACACTGTTAGGATTTGGGAAAAATAGTTCCTTGATGAACTAAACTACAGAAACACTGTACTGGTTTAATTTGTTTATTTCAAAGGAAAACGTGATTGTAAATCCTATATATTACTTGACAAAATTAGCATTGCAGAATTAGCTGTTTCGAGTGACACGACTCATCACACATGATATAATTTTTTTAAGCGGAAGATTAAACATACATTTATTGACATTTGTAGATTTGAAAAAAAAAATATATATCCTCAAATATAAACTTTTCCACGGTGAGAAATATCTACGTACAGCTGTTAGCGGGATCAATATATTTACTCAGCGTATATAATGGGTTGGGCACAGCCTATATATAGTTTGGTAATTTCGTATAACAAATGTTTTAATGAAAAACGACTTATAAATTTCCTTTTTTGTCAGAAGATTTCGGTTATTAGACATCTTAAATAAAAAACTTACATGGGTTTAGATTTATATTGGTTGGACATGAATCTAGTAGTCCATTTAGGAAATATCGTGTTTGTTTAAAAGAAAGAAAAAGCCCGATGGATCATATGGGTTTGGGCGTAAGCCCATTGAGAGGTCATCTAAGTAGAGATAGAACGTATGGAAACTGGAAAGTGGATAAACTGGAAAATTGTAACGAATGATATTAACATACAAGCTTTCAGGCCCCAAAAAAGAAAAAAGATTTTAACATACAAGCCGTATACTGATATACATAGTTCATCACTTCATTGTGTATACAGTATACTACAAAAATGATTCATCAGCAATCAGCATCTAGTGTACAAGAAACGTCGGACATATCCTAAATAAATGGTCATTTTTAACATTAATGAATGATAATGAATATCGTGTTGGGCTGGCTGGATATAATCCGTGCAGAAGTCACATATCTCCTCCCTTCTTCTACAAGAGAATGTCATCATCATCGACAGAAAAACTATGTCGGGACAATATATATTAATATCAGTAGATTATACCACATAACCCATTGGATACATGCAACTTAGACTAATCCATATTATATATATCCGAAAGAATTCCATTTGTGCCGAACAATCAAATCTCGAAGGTTGGAACTTCAGAAGTAAAACCATTTATGGCCTGGTACAACAGCCGAGGCACTATGTTTCTGTACGGATCGCCTTCTCTTTTCTCCTTTAAATAAGCTATGCATTTCTCAACCTCAGATTTCACTTCTAAATACAGTTCTTGAGATTTCTCCCTATCTCTTAATTCATGCTTCCTCCCTTTTCAACAGTGAAAAAAATTTTAAAGTCAATCAAACCAGCGTTATACTGGTCCTTATAAACAAACTTATGTTGACATTAAAATGCTTTGAGGTTACCTTCCGTTTCAATTGGTTTTCCGAAATAGTAATAGAACCGGCCAGGAAATTTTGGCAAAATTCCTGGCATGTGCACTTGTTGATTAGCCACCTCACCCTTAGCATCAGTCCTTGATTTCATTATTAAAAAGAAAAAGTAATTCATGTCATTATATGTGTATACAAAGGCATAGAGGCAGAAAAAGAATGAAAAAGTCATATATGAATATTCATGTAAAGGAAATATGGAGAAAGGTAGATACCTCAACTGGACAGCTTCCTTTGTTAAGGTTTCTATTTCAGACCTAAAGTAAGGAATCTGGACTAAGTCCTCATAATCAAAAACTACCTGAAAGCAACATGTTATTTGTAGTTATACCACAACCAATATATTATGGGAAAATGCTAGTGTACGAGGCTTATAATAACACACTATTATGGGAAAATCTTAGGACATATGAAACTTGATAGAACATACCTCGCCAAAATCATCTTCTCCAACAGCACCAAAAGGTACGATTTTCGCTCCAAATCTTGCAGCCATCCTGACAAACTCAGATTGTTCTGGCCAGAATAACTTGTATTCTTCACCCTAGGGATTATCAAATTCAAAAGCTTAAGATTACAAGCATACTTGCAAGTTTCAAACCACAGATGCTTTTTTTCTTTTCTTCAAGCGCAAGCAAGCAAGAAAATTCATTATTTGTAGAAAGTAGAAACTTTGTAACAGAAAAAGTTTTCCCTTCGGAATTCACCTTTCGATGAAGTGCCTCACGCATCCCTCCTGGATAGAGTAAGATATGAGACTTGGAAGAGAAAAGTTTGAAAAGGGAAGTTGGCGCGACAGGAACGGCGCCCATCAATCTGAATGAGTCATAGTTAGATGGGTCAGGAAATTTGTCGCTTTTTGATCTCGCAAATATCATCGGATGTGCAACCCCTCGCAAGAGAATGTTTCTTTCCTTATAAACTTTAGAGACCAAAGGGACTATTTCCCATCCTAGTAGCATGTGGTACCCTACAAACAGGACAGGTCCCTCTGAGGGAATTCCAGCAAGACCTTTAACAATCTTTCCATCCTCCAAAGTTGAGAGCATTACAGCACTAGTGACTGCATTAAACAATCTGGTGGAAGCATTGAAATCTATGAGAATGGATCAATGAACAAATATAAATAGATAATCATGATCATCTGAAGCTCAAATTCTCTTAATATAATCTCTTCAATAACTTTACCCATTTTCTTCTATCACTTTTTCTGCTTCTTGGGGTGTTGGTTGAATAAAATCCAAAACATAGTCACGATACTTGCCATGGCGGTAGAAATTGGTTTTCTTGATCATGGTCACCAAATCCATACTGCCATCCTGCTACCAACAAAGTCACAATATTAAATAAGATCTCCTACTCCTATATAACTCTAAGACTACAAACCAATAATATGTTCTTTTTTATTATTATTAAGACGACTATATAATGGATCTGTGAAATCATAAAGACAAAAAATGAAGTCATACAGAAAAGCTGAAATGGCGAGAATTGTACCAGGAATAGGAAATGTCCACTTTCATCAAACTTACGAAGCTCACATTTTGGCAGTAAACCACGAAGCCTTTCACCTTCTTGTAGACTAGGTAGTAACTGATCCCTTCCGCTGAAAGGGACAGATATTAATTAAACTCAGGCTGACATTCCATAATAAAGAATCCAGAACTTGAAGACCACAAATATATGATCAAGTGCGACATATAAATGGGACTTGTTTATTGTTTGACTGCAGGGATCCAATTTAAATTAACTCACAAATTAGACAACTCAAGCATAAAAAATTTACCCCCAAAAAAAAACTGGAGGCATTAGAGGAAATGGTTAGAATAGGGGACTAGATTCTTCAGTCAGATTATCTTCATTAGTGCGACTAGTAGTTTCACAAAAACTAGCTGGTTCTGTTGCTTAATCCAGGAACATAGCTAACAGTTAAGAAAGGGGAGGGAATCAATCTGTTGTTCTAAGATTGTTTACTTCCTTTTTCTTTTTCATCTTAAAGCAATCTCACCCAGGTAGCCAAATATAAGCAATATATATATGTGTGTGTAATTCGACATTATGACTGATATAAACGGAATGCCAAAGTGGACGGACCTGCAAAGTATCAAAGTTTGAGCTTTGATATTATGAAGGCGTGAATTGGCATAGGCAGATGCTGACTCAAGCATCTGTAGTTTCCACACAAATGTTTCTCTTGGTAATATATCTGCAGGAACCTGAGAACTCAAACAACAATAGATTTTCATTATTGGAAGAAATTGAAGGACAAACTTAGATCTAAGCACAACAAACCATAGTAAACAAAAAGGGAGTCATCTCCCGAGCTCCACGTTCTTCAAAACCAGCATAATCACCTTTTTACAAATAATGTTCCAAGAGAGAGAAGAGCTATCTCAACTCCCAAATGTTTTATGGCATTGTCAGTTATGTTTAATATAAAAATCATCACATCACATATTCGAATCAAGGATGATTTGCCTAACACAGGAACTTTCAAATTTTTGAGGACTGAAGTCTAGAACAATGATATAGATAGTCTTGAACCTTACAGGCAGAAGTGATGACAGAGTAGTGAGATCCTCCGTAAGCTCTCTAGCTGTATTTTCTAAGGGAAATCCTTTCAGCGCATTTTCCAACAACGTCCTCAGAGGATCACCTATTAAAGCAGAAGTGCAGAAGGCATAAATGGAGAAAGGCACCATTTTCTTAATTTTGCAAAGAGAAAGAAACCATATTGGCACTTGATATGTATGGTAGATGCTTTTGCCTTTTAGGGAGTACTTTTGCTCGGGGATATTTTGCAAGAGTATAAAGCATAATAAGTCTCTATAACAATTGAATTCAAAAGTATTTGCTGATTGACCACCAAGAAATTAGATGCGCAGTAAGCGCACAAGATGTAAACGATGGAGCATAAATGCCTGCAAGGCAGCGATGCTAAAAAATAATCTGAACTTACAAGTTGATGACAAAAAGAGTAACACAAAATAGGATTTATGTCTAATTTCTATCACATAATATAGCACATTGATTTTTCTTTTTCGCCTTAAAACTCTTTGTTTCTGTATTTCATATTCAAAATTTCTTTGGCCCTGTATTTATGCAAATTGCATAAACATTTCAAGGTATAAAGGGATTTTAGGATAGAAAATAGACTAGCACATATAACATGGATCTCAAGCAAATAGTTAAACTGAAATTATAACTGGAAAAATTAAAGCAGAACAAGAAAACCAAACCTGCCATTAGACTGAGAAAATAAGGCACGCCGGGAGAGAGTGGGCTAGGTATGGCTTCTAATAATGGTGCTAAAAGCTGTAACTGTGACCTGCTGAATGAAGTAGCTGCCAAGCAGAGAGGTATTTATGTAGTCTACAGTGTATACGTATGCCATAGTAAGGCCATTACCTATTATGCTACTAGCCTACTACTCAATATTTTCCAAACTACAATCTTCAGCTCTCATATTCCGTCATGCTTATCACATTCAAATTCAATTATCCTAATTTAACTACTTAATTCTCACGATTGATATAAACCAAAAAAGTTCAAAAGCTTATCTTCATCACTTGAGAATGGAAAATCAAACTCACCTGGGTTCGCCAAAATTAATACTAGATCAATATCAGGGTTTCGGGCTGCAACAGCCAGTGCAAGGCATCCTCCTAAGGAATCTCCTACAAGATATATGGGCCTAGCTGGCGATTGCCAATTCTCTGACCTAACAGTTTTCTCAACCATCTTCACAAGCTCTGCAACACAAGAAAATATACAGGACAATATGTAACTAACTAACTATATACTATATTAGAATACATCTTGTTACTCAAAAGAAAAATGTCAATGAAAGATGACATGCTATGAGCAAACAGTAATCATATTGTTTATCAATACAAGAAAGGGAGGGAAGCATGTAGTCTCATTCACATAATCAATATTCTCTACCATTATCCATAATTCTATTGCTTTCACTAACATGCTTAATTATTGGTATGGTGCTAAAACAACAGAGTAGACTCATGGTTGGTGTATATAAGAGAGTTCAGTGTACGCATATAATGCTCTAACGAGACGGAGGGAAAGAGGACGACCTGTAAATGATGTTCGATCCATAACCGGAATATGCAGGCACCATATATCAAAAATCCTTCAATCAAGGGAACAAGAAAGAGTATTTAATTTCTTATTAATTGAGCAACATCAAGCAAGAAACCAAATGGTTTCTTGTTAAATGTCTAGTCAATTATGAAGTGCAATTCTTAAGACTAGAAACATTTTTGGTGCCACTCGGGCCTGCAAGTACATACCTTCCTATCTTCTTATGACTTGCAATGAGTCCAAGTCCCACACCATCAATCCCTGCAAAAAATTTAGAAATTAATATATTTTTCTGAATATAACTTTCTATCAAAGAAATAAAGAATATATACTTTCCACATTTTGTCCTCATAAAAGCAGGCATAATAATATATCCCAACATTTATTAAAATAATATAATAAATTAATTTTTAATTACTTTTTGTTCTTAAAATTTAACAATGAAATGAACATATAGATATAGAGCCCATTAATATACTACCTTTTAAGTTTTAACCCCGTAGCCACATCTTGTTTCAACTTCCTTTTTTATGTCAGGTTTACCCAAAAA
>QANZ01011096.1:98730-116470 GCA_003254925.1 Chamaecrista fasciculata
TTTGATTATAATCAAATTTGATTATTTTTGTAGTGGTGTTTGGATGATTGTTGATTATTTGTGTGAAATTATTAAAATGGGTATGTAATGATTGTGGTAGGTGGATAAAAAGTAAGGAAATTGATAAATTGTATAGGGGTATAAATGGAAGAAAAAGTTAGAAAAAGTAAGGTGTGATTTGATTATAATAAAAGTGTGTTTGGATGTGATTGTTGTTTTGAAAAAAAACAAAAATGTTACTGTTTGCCTTGAAAAACGTGAAATCTTGATTATTTTTGTGAGTAGGTTGGGGGATGTTTTTCCGAATCGGTGCACCGTTTCATTTTTTGCCTACGAAACGGTGCACCAACGAGGATTAAAGTGTCTTTGAGTGTCGATATTCGGTGCACCAGCGAAGAAAATCGGTGCACCAATTCGCATCAGATGAGAGAGAAGAAAAAAACGAAGCGGACCCGAATTTTTTTTCCAATTTACCATAAATCTCTCTCTCTCTCCGGAATTGAACAGCGTCTTCGTGCCCTCAAGTATATCGTCGAAACTCCATTCCTCGTGCCCTCAAGTATAGCGTCGAAACTCCATTCCTCTTTGAAAATTCAAGTAATATTCCAGGAATTTTAAAGAGTCTTCCTTTTCCTACTCTAAGAAAACTCCATTCCTCTTTAAAAATTCCTCGTGCCATGTTTTGTGTCATTTGGTATAGGCTAAAAATTCCTCTTTAGAAATTCAAGTATATTCCTCGTCGAAACTCCATTCCTCGTGCCCTCAAGTATATTATCTTTTCTTTGGACGCTGATAAATTCAAGTAATTGAAACTGAAAGAAGTGTCTTAGGGATTTTGCTCTGTCGAGATATCGCCTCCATTCCTCTTATTATCTCCCAGATAGTGCCTCCATTCCTCTGTCGAGATTTTGCTGTGATGAATTGAAACTGAAATTAGTGTGTTTTAGGGATTTTGCTGTGATGAACTAATTGATTTGGTGAGAGTGCAAAGGAGGATGACGACGGGGGAGTGGGTCTGATGAGAGAAAGAGATGGTAGGGATATGATTGGAGAAAATTTCAATTTCAGTTCTAAATTATTTGGGCAAAATAACATTTTAGCCCAAACACAAATGGATATTTACAAACTGACCCAATTTTAAAGTAAATGACTATTATGCCCTTTGTGATTGGGGATTGAATGTATTAGAGTATAGGTAATTATAGGTTTATGTATAGGGGTATAAGTGTAATTGAGTGTGTTTGATTATTTAAAAATCATGATTATAATTGAATCAGGAAAAAAACGTAAACGAACATGTTTATTTTGATTATAATCAAAACAGATTATAATCAAAACGGAAACGAACTGGGCCTTTGTCTCTGCTTCTGTTCTCGTTGGTTGGTTTGTGAAGTTGTTGAGGTTGTCGCTGTATTAGCCACAATAGCCCTCTTTTCGTTATTCTAGGTATTTTTCTAATTTCTTCCTCTATTAAGGAAGTTTCTTCTCGCATGAAGTTTTTTCTTTCATTATGAAAGAGTTTCCTTTTTTTTTTCTTTTGTTTGTTTATGTTTAAAGATAAAAATCGAAAATAGAGTGGGTAAAAAGATGATTCTATTAAAGAGAGGAATGAGAGGTGTGTTGTCTTTTGGTAAAATCTTTTAAATCTAGCCATCATCTATGTAATTCGCAGCAGGGTTGGGTTGAATTATATATTTTTTAAAACTCCCAAGAAAAAAAAGTAAGTGCATCAAATTGGGATGTTACGAATTAACTCGTAAGTTTACAAATTTAGCAATGTTGAAATGATTTTAGGTTTTGAGTTTCACTTTTGGAAAAAGAAATCGTACTAATTTAATTATTTTTTTTTTCATTAGCAAAAAAAAAAAAATGCAATCCTTAGGCAAGACAATTTTTTTCTCCCTGTATTTCATTATATGAGAAATAGGGCCCAATTAGTCCACCAAGATGGTTGTCATCATGCCATTGGGCAGGTCCAATATTCAGAAGCTTCAAAAGTTATATAGCCCAGGAAGTTGGAATTGGCCCATTTAAACACTTTCTATTGAGAAAACTTACTATTTGGTCCTTCAATTTTATACAAAGTCAACTAATTAATCCATGAATAATAAAATTACATGATTTTATCCCTAAAATATTTCAATTGTCAACTATTTGGTGCTTAGTGACTATTTGGTCCCTGAATTTGAACTGATTTTATACCTTTTAGTCCTTAAATTTATACTAAATTAATACTTTTTGGTCCTTGAATTTGTACTAGATTTTTATTTTTTAGGTTGCTTTTGGTCCTTGATAGTATATTTTAAGGGACTAAATAGTAGGTTTTCTCCTTTTTATTTTCTAATGGTATCTTATGGAAAACTTTTTTTTTTCTCTCTTCCTAAGAGGGTAGATGTTCAACATAAAATTAAATCCCTCAATTGTTTTTTTTTTCTTTGGCGAGATTTTTAAAGTATGAACAATTTTCACGTTATTATCTAGTATCTACATGGTCAAAACACGAAGGTGAAAACATATAGTGAGGATCGGAAAATAAAGAGGAAAATATGGAAGGTATGAAAAGAAAGTAGTGAATGGCATGTATAACATGTTGGAATGGTTTATAATAGATTGAAGGAGAAGAGAAGTTATGCAGCTAAGTAATGTATCAAACGTATATGTTTTTTTAAGTACACTTTTGATGCTTTTTGTCTCTCCACTCACTTCTTTTTTTCAATGGATAGCAATGGCATATTCATATTTTTATACTCTGATTTTGTTATATGATGGCTTTCCTGCTCCACACACCACACTTGATCTTTTAGATCAACCACTACTAATGCTGCACCTGGACCACTGAACCAAAACATCAAAAGGAAAATTCTTAATTCTAAAGAAGACAAATCGTAATACTCAATGATTTTGTAAATGATAACGTTTTGAGTTTCTGAATTTATTTAAACTTTATCAATGATAATCTCAACAAATCAAAGTGGCGCAGCGGAAGCGTGGTGGGCCCATAACCCACAGGTCCCAGGATCGAAACCTGGCTTTGATATAAAGTGGCTTCCGACTTCTTTTTATTAAGTAATTTGTTTTGCCAGAAAATATTACTTTTTTTTTTCGGTGGGTTTCAGTTTCACACTATTGCCAACGGGACAACGGACAACCATATAACTAATATAAAAGTTGAGCTGGACTCAGAGTCAATGCAATTTCTTTAGATGTAGTTTAATTTTCTATTATTTTGACTGTTATATATGAATTGGAATTTTCAAATTATTTCTCCTCCCTCCGGAGTTAAAAATTAGGGTGAATAAATAAAATAGGGACCTGGATTCTCTACAGTTTAATATTTGTGCATTTCCATACAGCCTAGAGAGAGAAAAAAAGAGTTAGAGAGAGAAAATATTAATGAGACCCACACTTATCTTTTTAACTCTTCTGTTCTCTTTCTACACTATAGAAACTGCACAATGTAAAACATTCACTTCCATAGAAAAGTTATTTTTCTAACTATAATTACTACCTTGAAAAGAATAACAACTTCACGAGTTCACGATAACTTAACTAATAATATACTTATCTCACAAGTATATATATAGCTCCATACATGTTGATTAAAGTTNCATATATTCACTATTTGTTCAAATTAGTCCCTCTTAGATTATTTAAAAATTTAAGTGATACATCACTATTTGGGCGTACGCCTAAATAGCCCTCGAACCGGGCCCCTTCTCCCCTCCAGACCTGGCGAGGCGCACTCATGCCCATCGGGTGCCCTCTGCACGGATGGAGGCGGTCGTGATCCATCCAAGGTCACGACGCACGCCTTCATACTTACACGCAGTCACCCACAACTGCCTTGCTCCGCAATCCACGCTACTGGAGATCGTGGGCTCCTGACTCTTTCATACCCACGTTTTCCTGTCTCCTGCCGCCCGCCCAGCAAACACAGCAAGCAACCACCCACGATTGTCTTGCTCTGCAACTCTCGGTCTTCACCACCCTCGCTGGTGGAGATCGTGCCTGACTACGTGGTGCGCCCCGCGCGCTGGCCACCACTCTCCTCCTGCTCTATAAATAGAGCTCAACCCAGCAGACTAAGGTTAGCCACTTCTCACCTTTCAGAATTCTCTTACTCTCATATCTCTCATACACTAACTTGAGCGTCAGAGTATTCTTCGCAGGGCCCCCCTGTGAAGTTCTTGCAGATACTTGGACGATCCAATTGCTCTTGCAGCCCTCACTTGTTGAACTAGGTAAGTGTGTCAATTTTCTAGTTTATCATTAAGTAATTTTTATATTTTTTATTATTTAGTAATTGGATACCTTTATAATTTTAAAATTTCTAAAATCATTTCAAGCAAATTTTCCGCGAATCTAAACTTTATTTAAGGGTCTGTTGTTGGTCAATTGGTTGCTGCATACAAAAAGTGAAAAAATACTTTCAGTGGAAATATATTAAAGTTTCTTGATAGATTTTCTTTTTTATAGTTTTTTGTCTTATAGTGAATACTAAAATATTAGATTCTAATTCTTTTTAGTTGCAGTATAAAAAAATGTTTTATTTTTATTTTTGGGTACGGAATGCTAAAGTCTAAGCAGAAATAGAAACGTTAGGCCCATAACTCAGTAAATTGAAAGGAAGATAATCAAGAACTTGTGTGAAGATACCCACGGAAGCTCAAACTTGTGATAGCCAAGTTTCATGATATCAGAGATGGCGCTATGAAGCTCTAAAGGGGACGTTGGTTGATTTTCCAACAGCCAAGTTGCGAAGCTGATTTTTGGAACAACCAGATGGAACTGATAAGTATGATCATGATCCAAAATATAAAATTTTGGTGTTAAATGAATTCCAAGAAAGCCAAAGCTTTCAAGACAAGAATTCATGCTCATGCTTATTGAATAAAAGGGTCAAGGGTTCATGTTCACCTCAATTAAAAAAGTTTGTATTAAAATGAAATGTAGTAACATGTGTCCAGTCTGCACTCTACAATCAATAAGATTTATGATTTTGTTTAGAAGGAAATGCAAAAGAGAAAACTTCCNTTAACTATTTCCTTATAAAAAAAATTATAATAAAATTTGTGACTGTCATATATTATCAAAATTTATTATATGATGATATTCTAGAGAAATCGAATCTTTTAAAGTAATTCGTTGCAAAACGTTACTTGAAGTGGCAATATTAATATTAATGACTATTAGTTGTGATTCCACAAAGTCGCGCCTATAGTTCTTGCAACAAAATTTTATTTCACATCACTTTTAATTTTCTTTTAATTGTGTTGGGAAGGTACAAATAATGGTACTTACTCTGTAAAAAGTGGCTAATTTTTTGTTAAATTTGTTGTTGATAATAATAGACAAAGTGGAGCTGGTTCATCTTTTTTTTGCTCTAAAAGCTTGTGGAAAGCTGTTTGGAGTGATTGTTTCCCTCCAAAGATTCAACACTTTCTTTGGAGGGCATGTTCGGGTGCCTTGGCTACTAGAGAAGGTTTTTACAGGAGAAGATGTGGGAGTGATCCTTCTTGCCCTATCTACTGCAGTAGTGAAGAGTCTATTGAGCATATGCTAATAACTTGTGACTGGGCATGCAGAGTTTGGTTCGGTTGCAATGTGAATATGAGGTTTAGGGTGGAGAAGATGAGCTGCTTTGGTAAGTGGTGTGAAGATTGGCTAGTAAATAATGATTTTTTTGATGATATTGCTAAATGTTACTTTGGTTTTATCTGTTGGCACATTTGGAAGGAGAGATGTAATGTTGTTTTTGATCATTGTATTTTAAATCCAATGGAAGTGTGCAGGAGAATAAATGCTAGTGTGACTGAATTTTTATCTCTAAAGTCACAGGGTGGTGTGGTTGAGAATTGTAGTGTTGTGTCTGTGAATAATTAGGTTTGCTGGTCTCCCCCTCCTATTGGTTGTGTTAAGGTGAATATTGATGGGGCTTTTAAAAGCTCTTTGAATAAGGGGGGATTGGTATTATTTTTAGAAAGGATGATGGTGTTGTTTATGATGGATTTAGTGGCAGTTGCAAGGCTTTTTCTGCACTGATGGTAGAAGCTTTGAGGAAAGCCTTGTGTATGATCAGGAGATGTGGTTATTATAATGTTGTCATTGAGTCTGATTGCAAGGTATTAGTGGATGTTATTTTGCAAGGTAATTGTGATGTGAGTTGGAGATGTTCTGCTATTTTAGAGGACATTGCAGGTATGCTTTCTACATCTCCAGGAATTTCTGTTGCTTTTGTGAAGAGGAGTTTGAATCTTGCGGCTAATTGGCTTGCAAAGAGAGGTTGTGAGGAGATGTGTCCATTGGATTGGGTGGTGGCACCCCCATCTTCTCTTTCTGAGATTTTGAGGAAGGATTTGGGATGTTTGGATGAAGATTCTGGTATTGGTTGACAATAGCTGCATTTGTTGTAGCTGTATTTGTTTTTGATTTGTAGTTGTTTGTTGTTTTTACTGTTTGGCGTTTGTAGTTGGTTTGGGTTGTATTGTTCTTTTGTTTTCAGTTTGGTGTTTGTATTTTGTTTTGGTGGAATGGAATGAGATTTGTTCAAAAAAAAAAGTTGGCCATATGAAAATTAAAGGTGAGCGACAGAAATTGCTGTGACAGAAGAACAAAAATTGTGATGACAGCGGATTGTCGTCACTGAAACTCCACTTTTAGTAATCACCTAAAAATTGCCACCTACATGCAGTCTTTTGTCTTTTTGGCTAATTGATGAGAAATTGGCATTGAGTTATGATAATAGTAGTAATAGCAAAGGTGACGGTGGTGGTAATAACAATAATAGAATATATAATTATAATTAAGACGTAGTGGTAATAACTACAATGATAATAATGGAAACAATGATAAAAGCATGACAGATTACTACTAATGAATGACAGTAACACTAAAAAATATTCAATTGTGACAGATTACTACTAACACTTGTCATCACCATTGCTTACCGTCACGCTTGAATAATATTCTTCTTTTTAGTGTTACTGTCATTTGTAGTGATGATAATTAGTTTTGGAAAAAAATATGCAACAATAGAAATGTATTGAAGTTTTATGATTAAAAAAAATTAAATTTGTGTATTTTGATAAAATCTTCCAATGTGATGAAAGTATATATAACATTATCATTCTTTTAAGTAGGAATGAAAGATTAGTCAACCCGTGAGTATTTGGTTTACTTTACAAATTTAGAGTTTTAAAAATATACTCGATCCGTAAATTTATACATATTTTTCTTTTGCATTTTTATATGATTTTCATGTATTTTTTAATACATTTTTATGTGTTGGGAATGGATCGGTAGAGTACTTAAAAATGTTAAAACCGACCCAATTTAATTCATAGATAGATATATATAGGTTAGGTTGAAATTTCTCCATAACTCATGTTTTCCATTATTTTCTAAAGTATTTGTACTAAAATAGAAAATTTGAAAAAATGATGATAAGGGATTATTTTTTAAACTCTTTATTCTTCTCCTATCTTAATATTGTTCCAAATATCTTAAATTAAAATATTTTAGAAGATCCAAACAAATAGAAGGATTATGGAGACTTAATCTTCCCTTCAATCTCTTCCTCTTCCTCTTCCTTTTCTTCTCAAACTCAAGAATAAATTATTAGTTTACTCAAACAAATGTGCGCGCTGCATGGATATATCGTGCTTAAACTTTTTCTTTGTTCTCTCTTTTGTTGTTTCGTGCTTCAACTATTCTTAATTGCTTCTTAGCGTGAAAATTGAATAGTTTATTGTGTGTCTGGCCCTTAAGCTTGCTGCCAGCACATCTCCACAATATATTCAAAACAAAAAAAGTCATCTTGTAGCTGTTTCTTTTTGAACCCATTATCATATATATATAGCGACAGCATTAAAAATATAATAAACTTTCTTATAATCTTGTCATAACCTTTTTACTGTTTGGATGGCTTATGTACCGATTTAACACCATTATTGACTTTCTTATTTCAATCCATCAAATCGGGTAATATTAGTGGGTTTTAAGGATTAAATTTAAATAAAAACTTTTATATTTTTTGTTATAAGATTTTTTAATAAATATATGTCACATAATTAAACAAAATTGTGCATAATCAATCATATTAATAGAGAAAAAACTTTAAAACATATTTTTACATAATAATCATGAAAAAAATATAAATCAAGCACATGGTAAAAATATTTTATAGCAAAGATATAAACAAATTTATCAATTTTTTTCTAATTTCTATTTTTAAATGTATACCATTATCAGTTGGATTCAATGAAAGAGCCACTAATTTGTACACAATTGGTTGCATGGAAAGATTGAAACATGAAAGATTGAAAGAGTTAAATTAAAGCACGATCTCTTTCATTATCCTTAAGCAAATAATTAATTCATATCCATTTCTATTATTGCTAGCTTTTTTAAATTCAAAGAGACACCATTTTTCACTCTCACGGTAAATAATTATGACTGAGGTTCCTTGGTCAAAACAAAACATTCCCGAGGAAAGCACCGAAAAACAAAAGTACACGTAATCAATAAATAATAATCATATTTGAAGAAAATTTTAATTTAATCGATCTCTTTTTTCAAGTGTATTTTATCTATAGGTTAATCTAAAGCTAATATATATAAGTTTACTTGTTGAGACAGTTGAGTACAAGTTTTTTAAAATTTTAAAAATGATAACAAATTCTCTAATTTTTTTTAAAATTTATGAAAAGATTAATTATATTAGATTTTTTATTTTCCTTTTATTACATTTGGTTGAAACTTAGATATAATTATTGTTATAATTAATAATCAAAATAAAAAAAAGCCTTAATTATTTGAATAAAAACTATAATAAAAAACTTTGTGCATAGAATAAAAAGTTAAAAAAGTATTTTATTATTTTTAAAAATTCATGATATTTTTTGAATATGAGATAAAGTTGAAGACGAATTTGTGTATTTTAATCTGAAAGTTATAAAAATATTTTCAGTATATTTTTCCACATTTTTTTTAAAAAAGATTCATCTAGCCAGATTTTTAAGGGCACAGTTTGAGCCTTTGAGGTGTATGAGAAATCAGAAATATAACATAAAAGAAAACTCATAATTTCGATTATAATTTTTGTTCTTTCTCTAATGCTCATAGAAATAATAAATATTGTTTAGGCCAAAGTCTCAAATTAGTCCCTTATGTATAGGGTAGATTTCAAATTGGTCATTTATTTTTCCATGATGTTTCAAATTGGTCCTAACTATACTTAATGTGATTATATGTCTCTTAGAGTTACGAGTTTCTTTTGACGAGTACTTTGAGACCACCAACAAACAAAGTTAAATCGAGTCGCAAAAGTAGGTAACTCATTTCACGATCAAACAAGTAAAATTGGTCATATTTTTCTCTTTTGAAGTCTGAATGTGACAAATTTGAAGTTATGTGGTAATTCTTGGAGAGTTATTTCTCTACCCAGCTAAGATTGCTAGTAAATAAGTTCAAATCACGTCTCGAAAATATTTTTGGAACCAATTTGAAACATCAAGAAAATATATAGGACCAATTTGAAACAAATGAAAGATAAATGATCAATTTGAAATCTACCCCATATATAAGAGATCAATTTGAGACTTTGGCCATAATCTTTTAACTAGTTTTTAACATATATATACTTGCAGATTATTTTGATTACAAAAATGAGATCAAGATTTGCCAATATAACTTGCATTTTTACTTTTTAGGATCTACATAGTAACATTGATTTTTTTAGATTTGAATTTTTGTCATTCAAGATAAATGATTTACTGGGTTTGAATGTGACATTGTCGTTAGAATGATGATGACATAAAAGACATCATTTTTTGGATGGCTTTCATTTTTAAGATGTTCGAAAAGTATTTTTGGAGATTGGTTTTTTATTTTTTTAATTGATAGGATAGGATGAGAGATACTCTAGAAAAAGTTAAAAACATCTTATCAAATGATCTTCATTGTTCAAGGAACTAAACTAAAGTCCGTATTTCTATGACAGATCATCAAAGTAAAGTTTCTCTCATCAGCATTTAAATATCAATAGAAATTAGGATGCAGCTTTGAGGTGGTTATGGGATAATTCCCTGATGAGTTGTTCAGAAAAGAAAAAAGATTTTGATTATTTTAAGTAAAAGGTAATGGTCTACAAGTGGCAAAAATCATAATTTTGAAGAAAGGTATAAGTTTACTAATCAGGTTGTGATTAGTTGCATAATATGCATTAATGAAGGAATACACTGTCCTTTTTGGGAAGGGGTGGTGTTCCTTTTGCGAAGGATTACACTTTAGAAAAGCATAATGAAGAGCTCAAATTTTCTACAATTCTATTTTTAATTATATGATAATGTTTAAACTTATTTTAAAACAATCCAATAACTAAACAAATTTTTTAAATTTATAGTCTTTAAAACAACTCTGAAAGTCTGACCAAAAAAAAAAAACAACTCTGAAAGCATACGGAATGAAAGGGGTAGATGAATGTGTTATGTGTGAATCAATCTTCCAAGTGCCAACCAAAGAAAGCACAAAGAATATGGCTTGTTGAGTGACCCCATGCATCACTGCTCTCAAATTACAAATATGACCCTTGGATTCCCAAATCTTTCAATTTTATATTCCTAAAGCAACTTATATTATATTCCACTGTTACTGTTGTAAAGCATTCATCAATTATGCCCTGAAGACCCGTCGGTAGGATGCGACAATAACATGTTTTTCCTTGTTATATTATTTGTTTTCTTGTCAAATGGTATAAATTTACAATCAAAAATGGAAAGTCGTATTCTTGTGAAGATGAAAGAAAGGTGTTTGAAAATTGAAACAACCTATGTGTATTCATAAAAGCATAAATCCAAAGCTGAGATGTCACTATTTTTGGGGTGAATTTTGGGAATTGACAAGGGTATATTGAGAATAAGATTTTATGGTAACATTTTTACTTTGTACCTTTAGTTAAGCTCATGTGTGGTAATCGTACGTGATTAGTGAACCATTTCACAAACAAAGTATAATCCTCAAGACACACACAATTGAGCAGAAAGCCAGAAACAGGTTGGTATTAAAAATCACAAACGCCACGTGGATCACGTGTTTCTGGCTCCATCTGATTGGTAGATTGGCAAACCTTGTAAGGAACTGAGTATGATCTTGGTGTTTATTTCTTTTAGAGTAATTATTATTTTCATTTGCTTTGTTAAAAATAGGATTTATTTTTTATTTTTCTTTTTGGGGATTTCGAAGTGCCAATCAAGTGGGCAGCAATGTTATCTTAGCCGAAGAAAAGATAAAGTGATAAAGAGAGTAGTAGTGGCCAGTAGACTCAGGATTTAGGGGCATCAAATATAGAATTTATGCTTTTCCCTCGTTCACTACAAAGGATAAATAAAAACTATAATAACATGGATAAATAAATGCTACAAGATTTCATAATACTAATACTGCCGTGTCATCATAGTTCTCATCTTTTGAAAACTTACTAGAGAAGTGCACTATCACTGCGACATTCCAACCTTTGTTTAAAGTATAGATTAGAGTTGCATATAATATTCATCTAAAATAAAATAGAGAAAATGTGAAAAAATGTGGCTTCTGCTGACGAAAGCAGTGTCCAGCATCTAGATCTTACATTACATTACAACCATGAGAAGTTTCCTATCGCTCTCTCTCTTTCTTTGCACTCTCACTTTCTCTCTCCTCTTTCGAGCGGTAAGGACTCTGCCAAACAGAATTCAGAGATGAATTGGAAGGAAGAGAACAGAATAAGCAAAACACAGGAAAATTCACCATGAAACCTCATCATCTAAGCTTCTTTGTTACCATCATCATTTCATGGTGTTTATCCATAATTTTCCTAGTCCAAACCGTAAAAGGGACCAACACCATTCAATATGAACCTCAAACAAGGAGAATTCTCCACCAACCGTTGTTCCCGGTAACATCTGCTCCACCGCCAAACGCCGAGCCGCCGCCGCCGCCGGCGGAGACACCACCGTCTCCCGACATTCCTTTCTTTCACGAGGACCCAGTAGGGCCACCACCGGCGGATCAGAACCAGTCACCACCGTCGTCGATTCCCAATGACACAACAACAAATTCAAACCCAGCGGCATCATCATCATCACAGAACGGAAAGCCAGCAAAGAAAGTAGCGATAGCGATGTCTGTAGGAATCGTGACACTTGGGATGCTCTCTGGTCTCGCCTTCTTCTTGTACAGACACCGTGTGAAGCATCCCGCCGGCGACACTCAGAAGCGAGGGAATTCACAGAGGATTGCAGAGGATTCTTCTTCGAGAGCGCCTCCATCGAATTTTCTCTACATTGGGACTGTGGAGCCTACACGAACTGAATCATTAGTGACAGTGAATGAGGTAAGTGAGAGAATCACCATCAATGGAGGAAGCAAGTCACCGAATCACAAGGTTAATAATCCTGTTCGGCGATCTGATCGGTATCGTCCGAGTCCTGAATTGCAGCCATTGCCGCCGTTGAGTAAGCCTCTGCCTCTTGATGGGAATTACCCACCGGCGGTGTCTTCGTCGTCGTCTTCGTCTTCGTCGGAGGACGAGGAGAGCCATGAGACGACGGCGTTTCATTCACCTCAGGGATCGTCGTTGAGTTACGAGGATAGCTATTACACGCCAGTTTCGCGCCAGAGTTCTCTGGCTAACGGTAGCCCGGCGTTAACTGCCAGAAGTGAGACTCATTCCTCCGGGAATTCTCTTGCGTTTTCAAAGAGAACGTCTCCGAAATCTCGACTCTCGCCGGATATAAGGCATGCCATTATACCATCTATAAAGCAACCTCCTCCTCCGCCGCCGGCGGTGTCGTCAATACCATTTCCGCATATGGATGAACATGTATCCTGGGGTCCTTCAAGAAGGCCTAAATTCTCAGCGCCTCCTCCGGCACCCAATTTGACGCATCTTCAGTCAGCAAACACCACACCGCCGCCGCCGCCGCCACCTCCGCCTCCACCGCCGCCGCCACGTCAACCGCAGCAAACAACACCAAAGAAAACAGGGTCCCCTGCAATTAGTGTTTCTTCATTCTCTGCATCAAGAAAGCGAGAGACTTGGTGTACAAGTGAAAAGAGTGTAGCAAAAGCCTCAGACTGGGAACATGTGGATAAAAGGCTAAGCTCCTCAGAGAAAATGGAAGCGGATGAGATGGATGGAGGCAAACCCAAGTTAAAGGCTCTGCATTGGGATAAAGTGCGTGCAACTTCAGACCGAGCTACAGTGTGGGACCAGCTAAAATCAAGCTCATTTCAGTAAGTACATACATACATACATTGGCACTCACTAGTACTTAACTGTGGACTAATATTTATTTCTGGTTTGTGATTTTTGTAGATTAAATGAGGACATGATGGAGTCTCTCTTTGGATGCAATTCTACAAATGTTGTCTCAAAAGAAACTACAAGAAAACCAGTTCATCCCCCTGTTTATCAAGAAGACAGGGTGTTAGATCCCAAAAAGTCACAGAACATAGCCATACTACTAAGGGCACTGAATGTGACAAGAGATGAGGTCTCCGAAGCTCTCTTAGACGGTAAGCTGAATCTTTTTACATTCTTTCTCATTTCTGGCTATTTTATCCGAGGTTAGGTTTTATTTTCAAAACGGGACAAATTTTAAGTTATATTTTCCAATGTGGTTAACATATTAGAAGTGGGTATTAGTTTCATTGAATTTATGACTAAAGTGTGTTGATTCATGAGCTCCATGCACACACTAAGCAGAATGTTCTTGATCACGTGTATCCCCCAAAAATATATTTAATATCATCTACAAAATGCTACTTCTAAAACATGCAAAGATATATCATACAGCAAACTTTGGAATAAAAAAGGCATGAATTTTACCCATAGCAGTTCTGATAAATGTACAAGTAGAACGAGTCACACGGAAAACAGAATTCATACCTCAAGAACATAAACAAAATGTAATCACTACTATATCTAGATCAAGTATAAGTATGGCTAAACAGCATCATGCCGTGTATATTCCTATGTTATTTTAAGAACGGCACAAAATTAGGTGGCCTGGAATTATGGATTAAAAATGTAGTGAAGACCAATTCTAGCTCACGGATTATAGTAGTATGATTATAAAACATCCTTTCAGAAGCGTAGAATAAGACCTAAACACAAACCAGTTTATGATCGCAATGCTTCTTCTACTGCCTTTAACTAAAGAAGAAATTAATAAAATACTCATTAAACTCTTCATGTTTTTTTTCTGAGAAGTTTTCAATATTGACCTTGTCGCCGTTTGTTACCATCATCATCAATCAGCTAATCTTTCAAATAATCCTTATCAATTACCTAGCTCTTTCCTGAGAGCACTAATTGTCGAGCTTCCCCTTCAAGCAGAAGCCCTGTTTTCTGAGCCATGAATTTCACAAATGAGAAAAGCCTATCTGTTTTCTGCAACTTTCTCCCCTCTAAATAAGCATTGGAATTATAGGCCTCTAAATAATTACACTATGCACACTGGAAATCAGGAGTCCATTGATAGATTATTCGGTTTTCTATTCCTTGTGTACCATTTCTCTATTTTCCAGTTTCTTTTGTGCCATTGCTCTTTCATTCTTTCAGTGTTTACATTTTCCGCAAATTCACCAACCCTGCCTCCAATAATAGATCTGTTAGTCCTTGATTTTTTGAGTGTGATCAAGTGATCTCCTTGGTTGAAGTTGACTTGAGGGTTTTAAAAAGTCTTCAACTATCTATATGTTTCTGATTTTTACCTTTTAACTAATTACTTATGTACATCCTGCATTTTCAATATGCCAACATTATGTGTGGTTTTTGTTTTGAGACAAAACAGGGAATCCTGAAGGTTTGGGTGCTGAGCTATTGGAAACACTAGTAAAGATGGCTCCAACCAAAGAGGAAGAGATCAAGCTTAAAAAGTATGATGGTGACCTCTCAAAACTTGGGTCTGCAGAAAGATTTCTCAAGGCGGTGCTAGATATCCCGTTTGCCTTCAAAAGAGTCGAAGCAATGCTGTACAGAGCTAACTTTGATACAGAAGTTAATTACCTGAGGAAGTCTTTTCAAACCTTAGATGTATGGATAACTTGCATCAATACCTGGTGTTCTTGATTTATCGCTGCCAATTACACGTACTGTTGTTGTCTAATGAGAAACTAACCAATCAGTTGTTTATACTTTATCAGGCAGCAAGTGAGGAATTGAAGAACAGCCGGCTGTTCCTCAAACTCCTTGAAGCTGTTCTCAGGACAGGAAACAGAATGAATGTTGGCACCAATCGGGGTGATGCCAAAGCTTTTAAACTGGAGACACTGCTGAAACTAGTAGACATAAAGGGAACAGATGGAAAGACGACATTGCTCCATTTTGTGGTCCAAGAGATCATTAGATCCGAAGGTGCAGGTGGGGATTCTGCGAAAGAGAATGTTCAAACCCAAATGACTTCCAAATTCAATGAGGAAGAATTCAAGAAGCAAGGATTGCAGGTTGTGGCTGGGCTCAGTAGAGACCTCAGCAATGTTAAAAAAGCAGCAACGATGGACTCAGATGTCTTGAGCAGCTATGTCTCAAAACTTGAAATAGGGCTTGATAAAGTGAGATCGGTTTTGCAATATGAAAGGCCAGATATTCAAGGGAACTTCTTTAACTCCATGAAACTATTTTTGAAAGATGCTGAAGAAGAAATTGTTAGGGTTAAGGCTGATGAAAGAAAGGCTTTATTCCTAGTGAAGGAAGTTACAGAGTATTTTCATGGGGATGCGGCAAAGGAAGAAGCCCACCCTTTCAGAATATTTATGATTGTTAGAGACTTTCTAAATATTTTGGATCAAGTGTGCAAAGAAGTGGGAAGGATGCAGGACAGAATTATGGTTGGTGCTGCGAGATCCTTCCGGATAGCGGCCAATGCATCACTACCGGTTCTCAACAAGTACCATGCACGACAAGATAGAAGCTCTGATGAAGAAAGTTCATCTCCATAGTATTGTAAAATATAAAGCAACTATAGTATCTCAGGATAAAGGTAGTTCTACAATACCAAAATTTCATTCCAATATATAAGTGAAGGAGGACAGCTTTGTGCATAGAAAATGGCTCCTTGAAATTGATGAAAGCATGTTGGGGAGACAACAAGCTGTGTTAAGTACTTCTTGTGGTTTACAGGGGAAGGCAAAGGTTCATACCATTTACTCTCAACATGATTTGAAGTAGAATTGAGCTTCTAAATGGAAGTCCAAGACACATCTTTTTGTTTCTTTAACTCCAGCACATATGTCATAATTGAGATAGGCTTTATTAGATTAGAGTTCCACTTATTTTAATATTTTATAATGTTTTGGTTTCTCCCAAGAGGTTCTTATATGTATTTTTTCAGTCCATAATTAATAATAAATAGCAGTTTTGCAGCATTTCCTTTATCCACTCCTAGCATTTAAAGTTAGGAAAGAGCAAGTGCTACAATTTTAGAAACAATAGTCACAAACCATGATGGTAGGTCTCACATTTTTATGTTCAGTCGGTAAAAAATGTAATGAAGGGGTCCCTGCAAGAGGTAAAAGAGGCAAGGCAAAAGCACCTTTTCAACATTAACAATGTGTTCTTCTTTTAGGGTATAAAATCTAAACGAAAAACAAAGCCGTAAATTCCACGAAGCTAAATATTTCTTAAAATATGTGCTTAAGTTCTTGATGATTCAGTTTTCACTTTTGAGAGAAAGTGAAAAGGTTAAATAAAAGCTAAACCATACCAAAGTAAGATGAGATCGCCATTTCCGAATTCTGAGATCTGTTGCCAGATAGAAAGAACGGCAAAGTGATAGCTGATCGCCGCATTGGCTGCACTCGAGGAAACCTAGCTGCCTGATATCTCCATCGAAACTGATAGCAACACCGTTTCATCATCTAATATGCTGTGTGATTCAAATCTTTTTAAACAAATTTCTCTACTATTTTGTTATTGAACCTGCATTTTCTGCACTTGCACTTGCAATTCCGGTGAATCCACCACAGATTTATTCACTTTTCTTGAATCGGGAATGTGAGAACCCGTGACCTCACCTCAGAAAGCGTTTCTGGAGATTCAGATCACAAGATACGCATTGCACAGCAGTCTAAGGCTTAAGTGCACTTTTGGTCCCATAACTATTATAAAGGTTTCATTTTGGTCCCATAACTTTTTTGTTGCAATTTTGGTCCCATAACTATGACAAAGGTTTCATTTTGGTCCCATAACTTTTTTTGTTGCAATTTTGGTCCCATAACTATGACAAAGGTTTCATTTTAGTCCCATAACATTTTTTGTTGCAATTTTGGTCCCATAACTTCTCAAAAGATTCCACCGTTAGTCCCTTGGTGAATTCCATTTATATTTAGCCGCTAAGTATGACGTGGCATAGTAACTAGGATCATGATGTGGAAAAATAAGATGAAGTGGACTGAAATAGGAACTATATGCAACATATTAAAACTTATCTATACCCAACCACCATATATACAAAGAGTGGTACTGACAGGGACCAATCTGGTGGGGAAGAAGAGACTTCAAGCAGAAGGCACCGACGAAGTCGATGGGATCCTCAGCCAAAGTCGAACGACCAAAGCGGCGGCGACGGCAAATTGGGAAGCGGAACGAGGAAGAGGAAATCTCGTTGGGCTAACGAGGAAGATGAAGTACCACTCTTTGTATATATTGTGGTTGGGTATAGATAAGTTTTAATATGTTGCATATAGATCCTATTTCAGT
>QANZ01011096.1:117556-137035 GCA_003254925.1 Chamaecrista fasciculata
CACAACACGCAATCTCCCACGATTGCCTTGCTCCGCAAATCTCGGTCTCCACCATCTTCGCTGGTGGAGATCGTGCCCAGAACGTGGTCCGCCCCGCACGCTGACCACCTCTCTCCTCCCTGCTCTATAAATAGAGCCCATTTCACCAGTTCAAGGTTAGCTACTTCTGACACTCTCAAACTCTCTTACTCTCTGATTATTCTCTTACTAACTTGAGCGTCGGAGTATACTTCGCAGGGCCCCCCTGTGAAGCTTTTGCAGGTCTTTGCTCAAGTCTTGGCTCTTGCAGCCCTCTCCGGTGAACTAGGTAAGTGCCAGTCATTTTCCGGTTTATCACGCATTATAACTGAAAATAAGAAATCTTGAAAAAACAAATAAATAAAGGGTTTTGCTAAAAAAACACCTTAGCTTAAGTTAAGAAAATTTTCACTATACTTTTGACACGTCTTTTTAAGATAATTGATTAAAATTAAAAAAAAATAGAGAGGAGAGAGAGTGAAACATAATTTCCATAGCTAAATTATGGTTTTTTTTTTTTATAGCAAAATCCAAAAAATAAAAAGACTACACAACAATCCAAAAAAATCCAAAACTATTTCTCAAAATAGAGTTTTCAAACAAGTTTTTTTTTTGTATTTAGATATTTAAAACAGTAATCTAAATCTAAATTTGTTTACCAAACAAGTTTTTTTATTTTTTGTTTTTGAAAACCTGTTTTTAGAAACAAGTTAAAAATAGTTTTAAGAAAGTTGAAAAACACACAATCTGAACTACACATGCTTTGCTTCCAAAATACACAAATCCTCATTGAAAAACAGAACAAAACAAAACAAGATATAGACGAAAATGATTGAGATTTCAGAATCACTCTTCACTTATAAAGATCAAAATCAAATAAATATCTCCACCGATGTCAATAGAGCTCTGACTTCCAAGAAAGTTCGTCCGAGCAGTGTCGGCTGCTGTAACTTCTCCATCGACAATGGAGAGAGTTGAAAAATTGAGAAGACGAAGAAGGTAGAAGAGTGGCGGAGGATGAAGAGAGAACAAAGAGAACCCTAAAAAATTCTTCTTGTAAAATTACAATTATGCCTTTAGTTTTTTTTCTCTATATTTACAATTATGCCATCGATCAATTTTTGTTCTTAGTTTTCGGAGATCAAAACACCTTTTACATGTTTTCTGTTTTTAGACTTAAAAAACAAATTTCGGCTTTTTGATTTTTAGAAACAAATTAAAAAAAACTGTGACACCAAATGACCAAACAGTTTTATTTTTTATTTTTTGTATTTTAAAATAAAAAACTGTTTTATTGAAGAAAATCAAACACCCCCCTTATTGCCCTGATTTTGCCTTTTAACGGCCATAGCTATATTTTTTCTCGTTCGGCGAATTCGTAGGGTAATTTATTTTTGGACAAGACATTGAAGCTTGATACACCCAAACATCAAAGGAAGCGAAACAGATTATTCATAATTGGGCTTCAAGAGTTCACTAAAACCATGATGGGCTTGTAATTTGGGCTTATAATGAGGCAGATTCATTGAATAAAATGACTATTGGGCCATATAAAGCAAGCATTGACCAAACATTTCAATGAGAATGTAAGATATTCAACCTCTATAAGATCATCATGACAAAAGATTCCGAGATATTAACAAACATTTTCCCAAAAAAAAATGACTTGTTTCATTAATTTATTTTTTGGGGTTTGTAATGTGAATTAGGGGTTATCACTTTGGTGATTTAAGGTAGGTTGGTTCGGGCTCAATATTTTTAGTTGGGTTATATTGAAGAAAATATTTGATTTAACTTAAATCAATCCAACTCAAGCAATGACGGATTAGGTTGGGTGAGATGCGCAATGCGTATGCCTCGGGTATGTCTTTGGGGTGGTTCTAAGCCCCCCATTGGTGGAAAGTAAGGGGGTGTGTGTTTATAAGTAGGGATATATGGAAATAAGGACTAACACCCGCGTTAGGTGTTTTATCCATTCCCGTCTCTGTCCAAAAAAAAAAAATCAAACAATGACAGATTAGGTTGGGTGAGGTTGATAAATTGACTCATTATTTTTTTTTCTTTTATATATTTATATTTTTCTATCTGATCCTTCTTAAATCTTTTTTCTCAATTTAGTCATTCACAATTTGTTTTTTAGGGACTAAATTGAAAAAATTATATTAAGATATCAAATTATAATTTTAACTAAATGAAAAATAAATTTTAGGAAAAAGTGTTAATTTTGTCCCCAAACTTTACTAACTGTCAAATTCGTCCCCAATCCATTTTTGCAGTCAATTTTGTCCTCAATGCTTTACATTTTGGTCAATTTTATCATTTGACTAACTTCTTTCAATAAATTAACGACAGATCGCATCTTGTTTTTCAATCTGAGTTAGAATTTGAGTTTCTTTTTCTATCAAATTTATATTATATATCATTAGCCACGTAGATTATGTCGTTAATATTTGGCTAAAATAAAAGTAAAAGATCAAATTGACCAAAATGTGAAAGATCGGGGACGAAATTGACAGCAAAAAAATATTAGAGACAAAATTGACAATTGGTGTAAAGTTTGGAGACAAAATTAATACTTTTGCCTAAAATTTATTTTAGTTAAGCAAACTCAAACTTTTGAAACCAGCAATCCAATCCAAATTAAATCACAAGGAGCTCAATTTTTTTAACACACAAATCAACCCATCAATCTCATTCATTGAAGGTCCTTGTGTGAGTATGTGTTGTATCACATTTTTGTTGGTATGGAAAATTAATGAGGTCACACAATAATAGTAACCATCCATCGTCATATACACTCATTGATAATGGAACAGTGACAATAGAAATAGCAAAATTATACTTGTGAGTGGTTGCGAAATGATGAAACACCACATTGAATGTATAAGCTTTGATGATAGCAAAGCCAAAGGCCAAAGAAACATTCAATTTGCCGGCAATAACATCTCACAACTCACAAGTCACAACACACACACACACACTCACTCAGTAATGTGAATGCCTCTTCTTTTTCTCGCCACAT
This sequence comes from Chamaecrista fasciculata, assembly GCA_003254925.1. Taxonomy (NCBI): domain Eukaryota; kingdom Viridiplantae; phylum Streptophyta; class Magnoliopsida; order Fabales; family Fabaceae; genus Chamaecrista; species Chamaecrista fasciculata. The sequence continues at coordinate 120,597 of QANZ01011096.1, forward strand.
TTTCATAATTAAAAATCACAATACATTCATGCCCTCTACATGTATACATGTCTGTCATCTAATCATCCATTCCTATCTGTCTCTGATACTATCAGAAGTTGATGATATATATATACGTACATATAGAGATCAAGGTATATATGTATCCCACAACTTGGGTTGAGTTCCCTAAAAAAGAGTAAAAGACTATGCTCTTAAGATATTGGGATGAGAATCTCTCTCTAAAAAAAGGTGAAAGTTTAAGGATTAAAACAGAATAAAAAATAATTTTACGATCAAAATGAAATTTATTTTATAATTTGAGGATCAAAATAAGGTTTTAACTGAATTATTTCTAATAAAAAATACCTATAAATAAGAAGATTAAACTAACAATTTGGTACATGAGAGATCAAAATATACAATTTAATTTTTGAAAGATTAAAATAATCTATTTAAAATGTGAAAAGGACTAATAAATACATTATTTTGTTTTTTCAAAAATTAAACTGAATCTTTTAAAAATCAAAATGTTAATTTAATAATTTTCCAAAAATTAAATTATGAGTTTACTGAAAACAACTAAAGAAATGGAGATATATATGTCAATATATGATGGTTGGATGGCATTATATTCATCGAGTGATCGAAACCATGATTTTTCCCACCCCATTCTGCATCTGTAAGCAAAGAAGAGAAGGAATTAACAACACAACACTATACACAACAGAGACAACCATCATCGTCATCATCATGATGATGATGAATGGTCAAACTTGCTGAATGCTGACCCTCCTTGGGTTCATTCACAGTCAAAGTCGTCTTCAATTCCCATCTAGTATCTTCACCATTACCTAAGCTCAACATAATAAAAATAACAATTTGTTACTCTCTGTATTTAATAATATCATATGGTACGCACACACATACACACACATAAAATATATATAACACACACAAGTAGTGGTGGGTTGGAAGTTTGTGTTTGAATAGACGAGGAGCGTGTGTTGTTGTTTAATTCATTCCTTTGGTTTGTTTTTTAATTATAAAATCCAGAGAGTAGTGAAAGTGTGGTCCAGTGTTTCACACGTGAACACGCTCCTCCTTATATGATCACGTGTGTTATCCTACTTTCATCAATCCCTTTTTTCTTTCTTACCCTTCTCTAATAATCTTATGAATTGGCCCCTCCAATTAAAACCCTCTATTTTCTTTATCAACCCATCATTCCTCCTTCTTAATTTCATCTATATGTATACACACACTCTCTTATTAACTTTTCCATACTTATATGTCAATGTCACATACCAAACTAACTATTAATTATCTTCTCCAAGAAATGAGAGCCCAACCTCTTTGTTATAAATGATTTAATTAAGTTTGAAAATGGGGACCAATATTATTACTTTCTTTCCTCAAAATCTTTTGTTAATATTGACTACAAGGATTGAAGTTTTTTTTTATGAAGTACCTTTGACATTCAAGCCAATGAATGTGGCAAGCTTTATATTTTGATTACTTAAGCATTTATGTGTAGAGTAAGGCATGTAGATATACGTTTATCAACATTATATTGGTGTATGAGGTGAATGGAATAAAGTGATCAATAGCAAAATTGGTCCATATATCAAGGGATTGCCATACTTCAAAGTATTTTTCTTTTTCCATTCAGTCTTCATCTCAATTAATTCATATTCAACTTGTGTCTTGCAACTTTTTATGATAATGAGAAAGTCTCTCTCAGCAAATTAATCCAGACTGATCAACCTATGTTATGGAAGTTTTTATGATGATGGAAAAGTCTCTCAATACAAAAAATGTACATTTGTAAAATTTTAAACCTGAAACCCTAGTTAAATCAAGCTCACATTAATATACTTATCAAATCAACCTCACATTAATATACTTCAAAGTGTTTAATTAAATATATGGAGGGGTTTTGTTAAAATAATAATTGGGGCTGAATTGTGCTCATGTGTCAACAGTGAGTGAGCAGTGTAATTAATTAAATTAATTTAAAAAAATGCTTATTGCAATCTGATGGTGACATTCAGTATTCTCCTCTGGCAGTCAAGGGACTGTACTGTAAAAGAAGGCATTTTACCAGTACTTATAATGACAAGCCCAGATTTTGGATCTTGCGTCTTTGCTTTAATTTATTGTTTAATATTAATTAATACAGTGATTTATCTATCCTGTAATTTGTTGATAAAGAAATATTCAGGGGCCATAACCCTGGTCTTTCTTTACTAGTAATATATATGTTTTACTCTCTGCTCTGATGCTGCCATTAACACTAAATAAATTCTCAAATAACAGAGAATTTTTTGTTTGTCTGATGATCTAATTAAGAAAATGGGTTAGTCAAGCATTTAGAAACCGAAGCGTGAAGACATCATGTTAGCCAAATCCTCCTAATTTAATCTAAATATTCAAAGATAACAAGAGGGGCAGGGATATATATATATATAGTTTATGGATATAAATAAGGACAAAAAGGTTAATTACATGAAGAGGAAATAGGGATAACATATAATTAGTAATCATAACCTCGTCTTAATACCTAGCTACAATAGCACGCAAGAGTAAATGCAGGTACACATGGTATGAAATTTCGTACTGATTCTGAGATTTAGGATTAAGAATTCCTTTCTCGGTCTACCTAATTAATTAATCTCAACGAAAATTAAGGATATGGCGATTAGCCACCAATGAATGGTATTTGGGGCTGAAGATCTATCCGTTTAATCTACTAATACACAAACATGCATGAATGACACCACAGAGAGAACCAACCGATTTTCGAAGATAATTGATCAATCTTTATGCACGATTTCTTGTATTCAAATCAAGACATCTTTTTTCTTTTTAACAAACAAATCAAGACATCTTGGCTAGTGAAATGGGCCACTTTCTCATGATATAATGAATTAAAATTGCCTAAACTGCATTAAGAGTCCTAAGTTTTAAGTCAGAGCAGAAAATATCCATCAATTTTAAAATTTGACAAACATACTCTCTGAGTTTTCAATTGTTCTTATTTAGTACCTTTTAGTTTTGAAACTTGACAGACGGACCCTATGAATTTTTAACTTTGTTCACTTAAGACTCTTAAACAGCCTCATTTTTTAAAAAAAAAAATTCAAGGATTTTAAGTGAACAAAGTTAAAAGTTTAATGATTCAAGTGGTCTATCTGTCATGTTTCAAAATTTAGAGGTCCTAAGTGAGTACAGTTGAAAACTCATGAGTTTTGCCGACCAAGTTTTAAAAATAAGGGGTATTTTCTATCCCTAATCTAAAATTTAGGGAGTTTTAATATAATTTAGCCATTTAAATTTAAATTTTTATTCACATTTAATTTTCGATATGGTCTTGAATAGAGTTATTTTTAGCATAAGATACACATGTAAGAAACAAAAAACAAAATCAAGTCATATTTACGAAAAAATTAAACTTTGAAATCCGCTTGAATCGTAATTTAGGCATAAAAAAAAGTTATCCAAATTTAATAGCATAAAAAATAATAACTTACCTATATCCTACACACAACCATATTAGCTGATGGTCACCACAAATAAAATAAGAAAAATCAGAATAGAGTCAGCAAGTAACATCATCTATAATAATGCCGCGAATGGAATTTAGGTAAAAGTTAAAGTAATGGAATTCATATACATATGTTCTTCCAAATTTTACAAAGGCATGCCTCATGATGAGTACGGATTTTGGCTTTAAGAAAGGCCCTAAATTTTACGATCACAGAGCATAATTACATATATTCTTTTTTATCAATACCGATTGGATCGCAGTTTTTTACCATCATTTTTTCACTAAAAAAAACTTGTTTTATTTTCTAAATTTACATTATTTAAATACACCTTCAAGGTTAATTCTTCTTTCCTTTTAACTAGGAAGAACATTATTGTTGTGAGACTTTGAATGTTTAGAGTTATTAATCTCTTATCTCAATATCTTAAGAGCCGATTTCAATAATTACATATGATGATATTGACCAATAATTCCTAATTTCATCCCTCTAGGGCTCTTATAAAATAGGCCTCTTAATCATAACTTAGTCCTGTTTAAAGTATATAATGACTTAATCATTTTCAAGAATGTGAATTTTGAACTGAGACTTAAACTTTTTTGTTTTTGGCCATTACAAGAAAACAAACAAACAAAAAAATATAAGAAGACAATTATCTAGTATTTGAAGAGTTAAAAGTTACTAAATACTCCCTCCGATTCACAATATTTGTTGTAATTTGGTGAATGCAAACAGATCAAGAAAATAATTAATTCATCTTAAACTTAGAAAATTTTAAGATAAAAAGACTACATTACTCTTATTTATTCTTTCTTATTTTCAAAAGATATTTATTATTAAGAGAGAATAAGTAGGGATAAAATTGGAAAAAAAATAATTGATGTTTTTTTGATTTTATTATTAAGAGACCATAAAAACCAAGTATGGTAGCACGTGGTGCATGCTTGGGGGTCCCTTTGTGGGTTCTTTTAAGCTCCACATCAGATAGTTTAAGTGTGTGTGGGTTGATTGGGTATCACCCGCACTAGGTGGTTTTACCCATGTCTAGTATTATTAATACTCTCAAAGTATGAGGTTAGTTTCAATTGTACTCTCAAATTTTTTTTGATCAATTATGCCCTTAATGTTTAACATTTGAGTCAATTGTACCCCCGAATTGGAAGTACAATTGACAAAAAAAAAAAAGATTAAGGATACAATTAACCTAAAAAACTTAGCGCTATAATTCACAAAAAAAATTTAAGGATACAACTGAAACTGTCCTCATAATTTGATGATAGCTTACATTTAAAAAAATGTCAACTATAAATAATAATACAATTTAGTTTTTTAAATAAACTAACAATTTTGTCTCTAAAATATCACCAAATTAATAATTCGATTCTTAAAAGATTGAGATATACATTTTAATCTTTAAAATAACCAAACAATATATTTATTAATAACTTTCATATATTAAATAATATAATGTTTAGCTTTTTATTAGTTGCTTTCGAGATTAAATTGTAAGAAATTAAATTATTAACTTTGTGATCTTTAAAAAATTAAATTATTAATTTATTTTTTTCAATAAAAGATAACAGATGATGTTAAAGAGCATGACGAAAATGATAATGACTAAAAAGTTTCTTATTTACTATTCATCAATCTCTTTAGAAAAAATAAAAGCAAATGTGCATGTATAAAGATTAAAGACTCATGAATGACAGGTATATAAACTTTAGACTAGATTTAGTGCAATGAAATTATTTAATGAAAACAAAAATATTAAAAGAGGCATAAAATATTAAATTGTAAGTCGTATGTATTCATTTCTTCTTTTTTTTTTTTTTTGATAAACATTCATTTCTGATTCTGTGATGACTAGATGTGCAAAATCTCAGGCCAAAAACAATGTGCGTGATCTTCTTCAAAAGATTGAATCAGCTTAAACGTAAATTTAAAAGCTAAAGGAAATTATTGGGGAGAACTAAAACTAAAAAATATTTAAGGGTATGCTTGGTTTAAAAAACTGTTTTATATCCTTACCAAAAAAAAACTGTTTTATATTTCTATTTGTTATTAATATTCTTAAATTTCCAATATTCAAGCAACATATTTAATTTTTAAAACTAAAATTTGTTCATATTATTCTTAATTTGTGTAAACTTAAATAATAATAATGAGTTTTAAGTATGTTTTTAGTGTTATTATTATTAAATAATGATATTAATATGTTTAGAAGATTTTCTCTTTCATAACATTAAAACAATATTTCAAGTTATTTTTCTGAAAATGTTAAAAGTTAAAATATCTTCTTTTCTTTTTTTTTTAATGTTTCATGTTTTTAACTTGATTCGAACAATATTATGAATAGAATGGGGATTTGCTTAGGTATTGTGTTGTTAAGAATGGGGATTCCCTTCTTTGGAGAGAACTTGGAAAGGTTTGGAAGCTTTTAAATAATGGGCAATGTTGGAGTATTGGAAATGGGCAAAGCACTTTTTTCTGGACTGATATTTGGGGGAAGAGTGACAGGTGTATCCTTGAGGATATTGTTATGTCTCTTCCGGCTAGCATGTTGGTTCAAAGGGTTGTGGATTTGGTTACGGAATCTGGGGATTGGAACTTGGGAATCCTGCGGACTATTATGGGACCTGGGGTTCAACGTTTCTTCTCTGAGGTTGTGCCTAGGGATAGTTTGGGCAATGACTATATTAGGTGGCTCCCTACGGGTAATGGCGAGTTTTCTATCAAGTCGGCGTATAATATGATTGTGAAAAGTGCTCCTACTAACAGGAATTACAAAGCAATATGGAAATTGAAAGTGCCAGAGAAAGTAAGATTGTTTGTTTGGAGGCTTTCACATGACAGATTGCTTACCAGAGAGAGGTGTAGNTCTTTTTTAACAATGTAGAAGAAGACTAATCTCATTTAAGTCAGATAAATTTTAAAAAGGGTAAATTATACAGAAGATCCTTGTGGTTTGGCTCAGTTAGAGAAAGGATCCCTGTGGTTTAAAAAGTGATAAATAAGGGCATGTTGTTTGCTCCGTTAACAAAAAGAGTCCCGAGGTATATTTTTGTCCAAAATTTGATAGAAATCTTGGCTAAAATACTATTTTAAGACCATAACTATTATTTTTTATGCGTTTGACTCCCTATTTGTATGAGAGAAGAACTTTGACACAAAAAAAAAAATTCAAAGTAATAGTTAGGGTTTTGAAATAGTATTTTAACTAAGATTTATGTCAAATTTCATACATATGGGGAGTCAAACGCATAAAAATTAATAGCTAGGGGTCTTAAATGGTATTTTAGCTATAATTTTCGTCAAATTTTGGACGAAAATGTACCTCAGGACCCTTTTTCTTAACAGAGTAAACTACAGGCCCTTATTTGCTACTTTTTAAACCACAATGACCCTTTTCTATAAATGGGTCAAACCACAGGGACTTTCTGTATAATTTACCCGTTTAAAAATAACAAAACTCTTCCCAAAAAAATAATATAATGTATTTGTATTCCTAAATCTCAAATACAAGATCCTTAGTTAAATTGGATCAACCTGTTGATACTTAGTGATTAAGTATAGGTTTTATTCTTAATAAAAATAAAAATGAAAATTAGAAGCCTACCAAAAAAAAAAATGAAAATAAGGACAAGAAAAATCAAAACATATATCATGATAATATTCCAGTCTATTTTATCGTAAAAATATACATTTTAGGTCAAAGTAGTTTTGTTACCCCAAAAATATAAGATCAATTTCAGTTGTACTCTTAAAGTAGTATAATTGACTAAAATATGAAACATTACATATGTAATAGAATAAAATGTTCAAAAAAACTTTGAGGGTACAATTGAAACTGATCCTATATTTTAGGGTACCAAAAATACTTTTGCTTACATTTTAAGAAAAGTCAATTGTAAATAAAAATAAAAATTTACATTTTTAAATAAAGTAACAGTTTTGTTTTTAAAATATTACTGAATTGATTTCTTAAAAGATTGAGATGCATATTTTAATATCTAAAATAATCGAACGATATATGTGTTCATCATTTTCATATATTAAATAATATAATATTTAACTTTTTGCTAGTTTTTTAGAAGATTAAATTATACAATTGGTCAACGATAAATCTTTAAATAAAGTTCAGATTCGCCGAGGATTAGTCATTGACCTTGAACAGGGAGATACCTTAAAACTTGGGCAACCAAAAATTATATATTTTAATTTTTTAAAGATTGAATTATTAATTTAATGATATTTAAAGAACTAAATTATTAATTAATTAATTAATTTAAAAAAAAAAGATAATAGATGACGATGATGATGAAGAGCATGACCAAAATGAGAATGAGAAGAAGGGGGTTTCAATCACATGGGACAAAACTTGCCATGCTACAGCTGTCGTTTTAACTCCTAAAACTGGAATAGCACACACCTTACCACTACCCACTCAACATTGTCATTTTCAGAGATTTTCATTTTCATTTTCGGATGCATACCATAATTAATCTTTAATCTTTATTCTCTAATCTCTAATTTGTTTGTATAAATCCCCATTCTCCTCCCAATAATAATGCCCCTTTTAACAGCTAAATCTAATTAACTTCCCATTATCTCTGTTTCCTCCGTTTTTTTTTTGGCGCCACCAACATCGCCATTTCCCTCTTTATTTCTCTCTCACTCTCTCTCTCTCTCTCTCTACTCTCTCCCTCGTTGTATTTATCGGTTAGATTTTAGCATTCTGCTAATACTCCTACACAGTTCAATCTAGCTATATATATATATATAGATATAAATCATATATCGCATCTCGTTTCTTTCTCGCATATGTACGCCAATTCATGTGCTAACCCCAGAAACCCAGAACGCAAGAAAAATGGACCCCCCCGGCACTTCGATTTCTTTGTCCAACCTTTTGTGCGATGAAGACGAATCTAGCCTTTCAAAAACCCTCGATGATTATGATGATTCCGGCATTTATTTCTTGAACCCAGGTTTTGTTTTCGAGGATGAGGAGGAATACGTTGAAATTTTGTTCAAGCAAGAAATGGGGTTTCGATCTCGCACTGATGATTGCTCCACCACTGCTAGTGAATGGATTAAGACTTCTCGTGTCGACGCCGTTGACTGGATTTTCAACGTTAGTTCCGTTCTTTTCTTTTCTTTTCTAAATATTTTTTTGGGTGTGTTTGATTTTACTAATTTCTTGATTAATGAAAGATATCTCTGCCCTGGATTCAGACAGGAGCGAAATTTGGGTTCAAATTTCATACAGTTTACTCATCAGTGACTTACTTCGATCGGTTTCTCTCAAGGCGATCCATCGATGTGAGCAATATTAAGTTTCTCAGACTAATTAAAGAATTGTTTCACATTTATGTCATTTTTCTTAATTTTGATTTTGGTTTTCATGTAGGAAGGAAAACATTGGGCCATTCTATTACTATCGGTGGCATCTTTATCTTTGGCAGCCAAGATGGAAGAGCGAAATGTGCCCCCTCTATCCGAATTTCCATCACAAGAATATCGTTTTGAGGGCAAAGTGATTAAAAAAATGGAGTTAATGATTTTGGATACCTTAGAATGGAAAATGGGATCAGTCACTCCTTTTGCTTATTTGCACTACTTCTTCAACAAGTTCTGTGTGGAATCAAAATCACAAGTTATAGTCTCTAGAGCATCACGTCACATTATGGCCCTCATCGAAGGTGATTTTTGATGTTGTATATTGGATAAGGTTTCCTAGTCAGTAGTAGAATGAAGATTATGTTGTATCTGAAGTTGATTTCTTTCTGTAATATGCAGATGCTAATTTGATAGATCATCGGCCATCAATTATTGCTTCAGCTGCCATATTGGCTGCTCTAGATGCTACATTATCTAGAAACACAATGGATCTTCGTATAAGCATGATCTCCTCATGGGGATCCATAGAAAGTGTGAGTTTACTTTATTCTTTGGGCTATATGAACAAATTTAGAAAAACAGAACATAGTTTAATGATGTTTTTTTTTTAATTTTATCCAACAGGAACTTGTATTTTCCTGCTACAATCTAATACAGGAAATAGAGAGAAGAAAAAGTAAGACTCCTGAATCAAATTTAGTGTCAGCCATCTCCGCAGGTGCTGTTGAGAATCCTTTACTTCTTTCTTCTGGTGCTAAGAGAAAACTCACTTTTGAGAACAGTGAAAATTGTCCAGAACAAAAGATACATCGGACTTAGTTTTTTCAGAGTTTTTATTCTATAGGAAGATTGATTGGTGTTTACTGATTGGATTATAGGATCTTTTTTCGGCCGAAGATTTAATTTATTGGTAGTTTATAGGTTCTAAATTCTAATGAGTGCCATCCACCATTTTTGTGGGAATGATTTGGTATTGATGATTGGGGTTGTATTTTCCAATACCCAACTAAAGTTTTCCGCAAGTGACAAACCCAGACAGAGGAAAAGAAGAAGAGGAAGAAAAGAAAAAGTAAATAAATAAGTAAAAAAGCAGATACCATTAGCCTACAGTAAGAAAGAAAGACTGAAGATGACTGAGATTTCAAGAGCCATTGAGGAGGCCATCTGAAGACTATTTGTTTTGCTATCTTGAATTGCTCCTATTATTCCATTTCTCACTTTTCAACTGCATTCATTTCTTTTCTTTATTGTTATTACTATTATTTTTCCTAGTGTACATTACAAGGGCAACCCTACCCTTTGATGGGGAGCTTGGGATGTTTTTCAAAAGGCTGAAAGCCACAAAGAATGAGCATTTGGTTTTGATTGATTTGATGTATCTGCGTAGCACTTGGGGATTGGGCCATAGAGAAGCTTGTAAAGTTGGATTGTGATTATGCTTGCTTGGGAAGTGGGAGGGTCCTTTCTAAAACAGCACTGAGTGAGAAAAACTTTCCTTAAACTGTTCTGCTTTGCTGTGATTACTCGTATACACATCTTAAATACCTATAAATGGTACAGCATTATTACCCTACAGTGACAACAATTTTTTTTGAAAAAAAACTGATGAATGATTTACAAATCACATTATTGATAGAAGATAATCTCACATAGCTAACTTTTGTACAAGCACTGGTTGCTACTTCACATTATTGATTATGCTCACTCTTCTTTTCGGGTGTGTAATGTGATATTCAATATGTATTGTCAACTGAACTACAACTTATGAGTTGTGTTCTTTTAATTATTGGAGTTTCTTTAACACTTTTTTAAAGTTTAAGACATTTTTAACACATTGACTAAAATTCAATGATATATTGTGCATTTTAGTTTTTTTTTTGTACTACCTGTATTTTGACCCTAATATTAGAGATTGTCTAATCCGATTCAAAACTTAGTCACATATAAGACTCTTCACCTTCCTTTACAAGTGTGTTATGTAAGGATCAAACTTGGACATGTGTTGTCAACTGAGTTACACCCATAACATGAATTTTCTTGTTACTAAGTTCAAAGGAATATCTCACGTAGATGAAACTTTCTGCTGATATTGGTAGACACTAGTAGGGCCCAGTCTATCATCATGAAATTAGAGATATGGAGGAAGGAGATTCATAGGAGATTGTTGTCAGAAGAGTGTCCACCCCATCCACATGCCCTTGTGGGAGGCATAGTTATCCAGTCTGGCCTCTCATCCTTTGTTATTTTGCTGTAAAAAAATTACCTTCACTACCTTACTTACTATTCCCTTCCTTGGTTCACATGCCAGAATATTGAACCAAGTACCAACGAAACCAAATTCTCTTGGCTTGCTTATTTGTTGGTAAATACAGAGATTTCCTCTAAATATTCCAAGTCTGTTCTGACACAAAACTGAACCTCTTTAGGTAAAAACAGAATTCACATGATCAATTATAGCATCATAGGAGACTTTGTCAATTGGAGCTCTGTGTGTGTATGTGTTTTTCCCTCTTTCTGTCTGTTATTGAAGGTTTAAGGTTTTAACCAACAGAGGAGTTGGGACTTGCAGAATAGACTAATCTCTTACAGTATAGTAAACCGAATTTTGAATCTTGTTGAGAGAGATGTTCACATTTAATGTTCATCAATGTCTCGAAGAGGATTTTCTTCAATAGAGAATATTGGTGAGAGAAAAAAAAAAGTTTATGAGGTTTAACATGAAGAAAAATGAGAAATGTTGTGTACTGATAAGATTATCTTCTTAGTTCAGCAATATTGCCAATGAAAAGGACATATGGAATTAGATGTGACATGGGATTTTAAGTCCTAACTTTTGAACTTTTGCTTCTACATACATTAAGTCATTAACTGTCACGCTGTGGGTTGCAGAGATGTCTGTTGGACCACACAAAAATTTTGCATGAATATGGGTAAGGAGTTTTCGCTGTTATTGCACGTCATAAGGGAAAAAGTTCTTGTCTTGTTTCATGTTTTTCCCTCTTTTGATTGGGCAGAAATTATTTGTTTGGCTTGAGTGACAAATGACTTGTGCTCAAAACCAAGTGAAAGGAAAAAAAAAAAAATAAAAAAAGAAGGACGATAAAGAGGGAGGAGGGACCAAATTAATACACGATTCTTGCTTTAATTGACCATGCATTAGGTGGAAACACGTCCTGTGTATGGTTCAGTGTGACAGAGAGATTCAATTTGTGAGTTAGAATGGTATCAGAATCTTAAATGATGAATGAAAATGCCTAGTTATAAGTAGAAAGAAGGCATTGATTTTTTCTATTTCACACTACGGCCTTACCAAAAATGAAGGTAATGGATAACTTGGGCTAATGGTGGTTTGATTTCATTTAATGGTCAGTATGGTTAATTTAAGTGAATAATACAGAGTAATGTTACAACAATGGAAGTAGTACAACTTCATAAACAAAACATATTAGGGAGCAACTAATTAGTCCAATGTTTCTTGGACTAAACTGGATTGGATTGGACTGGACGATTGCTATGCATTGAGAGATTGGACTGGAGATTTATTAGTCCAATGTTTCTTGGACAAGATTTATTTATAATGTTTCCACGATTAGTTTGAATCAATCAGTTTATGTGATCAAACACATTCTTGATTGGACATGACAAGATTACCAATGAACCAGCCAATACATGAATGTCCATATATGACTTAGCAGTTAAGCTTATCTCACTAAACCCATAATTAGGGGTGATTTAGAGCAAGGGGGATTGTAAAATTTTATTCTTTGAGTCTGGATTTGGATCTGGATTCAATTTTAACAGGTCCAAGTCTAAGTATAATAGTACCTTAACTATAATAACAAATATATATATATATAATATAATATTTTTAGATTTTATGTATTGACAAAAATTAAATTATAAAGATAAAATATTAAATATTTCATACCTATTAAATTATTCTAATATACATTCCTAATTATGATTTATTTTTATTTTTGGTAATTATAGATAAATTAATAAAAATAAGCTTTATATTAATAAAAAATATTTTATTTTAAAATATCTTTGGATACAAGTCCAATTCCAAATATAGGAATTAGACTATTTGACAAATCTAGGGAAAGTCGGAAGAAGACACTGCCGTGGACCTTCAAGACCTGAACATTCCTCACATCTCTCCTTCTGAAGCCATGAACAACATTATCTCCAAGTATTGTCTTCTAGCTGGGCAGGAAGTAAACAGAAATAAGTCCCTAGTGGTCTTTAGTCCCAATATACCCAAGACCTTTCGTAAGTTTTTGGCAAAATCTTTAGGAGTCAAGCAAGCGAGTACCTTGGGAAAATATTTGGGAGCCTATTTGGAAGGAAAAAATTACATTAAGAAGAATGCAGTGATGGAAGGCTTCTCTTCTTTCACAGGCTAGCCGCAGCACTCTTATCAAATCTGTAATGCAAGCTGATCCCATTTATAGGATGTCTGTCTTCTAACTCCCCAAAAAAGACATCAGTAAAATGGAATCGAAAATGATTGACTTTTTCTGGGGATATAAGAAAGAGGGCAAACGTATGCACCTGCTAAACAAAGCAAAGTTATTCTCTTCAGTGTCTGTTGGTGGTCTTGGTTTCAGGCAGCTTGCCTTAACAAATGAGGCATTGCTTGCCAAACAAGCTTGGAGGTGGATCGACAACCCCTCCAACCTTACTAGTTCGTGGTTTTTGAACAATGGAAGTATAGGGTGCTCGATACGGAATTTGATTTCCGCAACACTAGCCAAGACTCTGCATGTTGGAGAGGTATAAAGAATGCTCTTCCTCTTATCAGCGATCATCTACAATGGAAGGTGGGTAACGACAAGTCTATTAGTCTCTCTAGTCGGTTTTGGAAAGTTCCATGGAGCAATATTTTAGGTAATGTTAAAGTCAAGGATTTGATTGATCATGAACTTCACACATGGGATCATACAAGGCTGGTGGACACTTATCCAGGTACAATCCGACACTTACTCCTTTAATAGGCCTCCAAAGCCTCTTCAGGGTACTACGACCTTGCTGGGAAACATTAATGATAGGAATATTTGTTTGGTGTATGTCAACAAAACAAGGGCTTATAGGTTCATTGAGGTTTCTGGATTTCAGTAGGGGCGCGCTCTATGTGTTAATTGCAGGGATGAAATCGGTTAAAACCAAAAGCATGATAATTGACTGCCTCATTACCTTAAGTAACCTGTTTCTTTCGAATTCCTTCATCCATCTTCACAATTTTTCGCTAGCTTTGCCAAACCAGAAGGTGGAGACGTGCCTCAAGAATATAATGTTGTTGGGAGTCCTGAAGAGCAATTGCCAAGGGAGGATTTAAGAGAGCTATGGGCAAACAAGAGTGTGGCTTTCCAATGCTTTCAGCCTTCCTTAGGAAAGGATATCCACTATTACTTGGGAAACTATGTTTAACAATCAGTTGGTCAGGGATAGATTTTATGTATTTTACTCTTATTTTGTGTAGCTTTTGTAAGGATATTGAATATATATAAAAAAAAAGACAGATTTGAGAACGGAGATTGATTTTAATACTTTACATATGTCCATATTCAAATATTATAGTACCCTATCTATATCATACTTATAATCATCTCTGCCCACAACACCAATTCAGTGCATAGTATCATTCACCAAGTTGAACTTCCTTCTACAATCCAACGTTGATGAGAAAGATTGATTACATGACAAAAGATAAATGAGTTGAAAATGGCACCCACAAATATGTGATTAATTAACAGTCACGCTATTGAGTGATAAAATAATATTTTTATCTAATGGTATATATATTATTAATTCAACTAAAAATTAAACAAAAAGACTAGTGTTCATAATAACAAATTGGTAAAAAAAAAGATAAATTAAAAAGAAAATAAAACATGAGTTTTTAACTTAAAAAAATTAATCAAAATAGTATTTTAACGAAAACTAATGGCTTTAGCCAATGATTGCTTTGAGAAATTATTCTTTATGGCTCGGTACAAGAAAGTGATACTTGGTGAAACAATTGTAAATGTTCAAGGGATTCTAAGTTCTAATTTGACACCCAATACTACTAATATTTGGTAGGAAAATTGTAATTTTGGTCCCTTATATTTGGGATAAATTTCAATATGTCCCTTTATTTATTTATTTGTTTTTATAATTTTGTTCTATATGTTTTCCAAAAGTTTTACTCCTTCGTCCCAACAATTGAATTAACCATATCTCTCTCGTTTTAAGTTCGATTTAGACGAGTTTAAAGTCATAGGTTATTCTTGACGAATTATTTTTTTGTCTAGTTGAAACTATCAACAAATGATGTCAAATTGCGATCTAAAAGTAGGCCGCTCGTTTCATAGTAAAAAAAAGTGAAGTTAATCATATTTTTTTTTGAAGTCTAATTTCCACAAGTTTGGAGTTATGAGTTACTTTAGACGAGCTTTTCGTCTATCTAATTGTGACTGTCAGCAAATTAGGTTAAATCGAGCCAAAAAGTGGTTATGGAACCAAAAACTAAAAAATTATTGAAAACCACTTTCAAGCTCAATTTGACCTCATTTGCTGACAATTTCAACTGGGTAAAAAATGATTGTTTATCAAAAGTAACTTGTAACTCCGAACTCGTCGCAATCAGACTTGAAACAAGAGATATATATAACTAATTTCATTTTTTTTTTACTTGTGAGATGAGTGGTAGGGGTGAACAAAACCCGGCCCGGCCAACCCGGTTCGGCCTGGGCATTTCGGGCCAGGTCTTGTAGGCCCAACCGGGCCTGGGATATATTCATTATTTAATTGTTTTTATTTTTATTATATATATATTTGTATTTTCTTTTAGAAAATATTCTTTCTTAGTGTAGAAAATATACATTATTATTATTTTTGTTAATTGTATATTAAAAAAAATACATAAAATATATACTTAATCTCAATAAACTCAATACTTTTTAATAAATAAACCAAATTAAATGTTTTTAATAATAAGAACATCACTAAAGTGATCTTTGATCAATATATACAAGCTAAAAATCATATAAAACATATAAATGGCCTAAAAGGGGCGTTTCGCAATGGAGGTTATCCTCCTTTATGTACCTTTATCCTCCTTTATCTCCCAGTACTCATTTAATACCATAGCTACAGTAAAAAATCTCTCCCTCCTTTATTTATCTCCTTTATCTCTCATTTATCTTTTCAAATTACTAACATATCCCTACTCAACTACCTATAATTACCTACTTTTTACTATAAAATAATAAAATATTCAAAGGGAATATTTGAAAATTGCATATAAAAATATTTTTTTATTACCCTTACAACTTTCTCTCTCCTTCATCTTTTCTTACTATTTTTTTACTCATCTCTCTCTCTCTCTCTCTCTCATTTTATTTAAAAATACTCAAAATATTAATTAAAAAGTTTACTAATAAAATAACTTCTTTTCATTTTTTATTGAACATTAAAAAATCAACAGAAAAAATTATTTGAAATTGGTGAAAAAGATTTTTAAATTAA
>QANZ01011096.1:141847-152402 GCA_003254925.1 Chamaecrista fasciculata
GAATGTTTGGAAGAGTTTTGGGACACTTTACAATTTTATTTTGAGGATTTGGGACTAAAATGAATGGAGATGATGAAAAAGAGAGGGAAATGTGAATAATGGGATAAGAATGGGTCAAGGACCTAATTGTACAACTCAGACTTTTTTTTAAGGTTTTAGAGTTTAGGGTTTGGGGTTTGGGGTTTGGAGTTTGGGGTTTAGAGTTTTTAATATTTTTAAGGACTAAATTGGAATGTTTGGAAGAGTTTTGGGACACTTTACAATTTTATTTTGAGGATTTGAGACTAAAATGAATGAAAATGATGAAAAAGAGGAGGAATCGAAAATAATGGGATAAATTTGGTTTGTGGGGCTTGATTTTGGAAAAATTTGGGAGTTTTGATTTGTTTGTAGTGTACTTGAATGAAAATTGTAGTTGAATATAGGGATTTTTTGATAAATCATAGATGCTCATTTGTCTTTTGAGGTTCTAAGGACTATTTTGATAAAGATCATAAACTTTTGGTATTAAAGTGTAATTAAATCAGGTCCATCTCATTTGATTTTGCCACGTCAGCATCCCAGTCAGACTGCCACGTCACACTTAACGGCAAAAATTGGACGGAAGTGACCAGGGGACTAACTGTGAAACTTTTTGCGAAGGTTTCGGACCAAATCTGCAACAAAAATAGTTATGGGACCAAATTGAAACCTTAGTCATAGTATTGGGACCAAAAGTGCACTTAAACCAAAGATATAATAAATCCAATAAAATATCTTAATGAAATTAATTAATTAAATAAAATAATTATTTAAATTATTTAATAACTCATTATATACAAATAAAAATAATATATAAAATTCACTTAATAAAAATTGCTCTCACAATCTGCTATCTATTTTTTTTTCTTTTCTCTGAAATATGTTACTTCAGGGACCGGATCCTCTGCTGTCCAGCACATGGTGCTGTGCAGCGAGGACCAGTCGCTGAGCGCCACGTGTGCGCCAATGTACACGTGGCGCTCGGCAATTGGTCCTCGCCGCACAGCACCATGTGCTGGACAGTAGAGGATCCAGTTACATTAGTGTTCCTTGTAGCCTCTCCAACTCATCCTCTAAATCTTGGATTCTTTGTGTCAAATTACCAAAATGATCCCTATTCCAAATTGAAAGCTTAACAACTATATTCCTTAGCTTACTCACCAATTGAAACGAAGCATATCCGACAATCATTTGTTCCATTCCTCATTGATTAGTCGATGATATTGTCTCTAAACCACATGTTTTCAAAATTAAAGGTAAAAATATTCTTGATATCTTCTATAATTTTTTTTAGGTCAACTGTATCCCATTTTTTTTCTTTTTTGTCTCAATTGTATTCTTAATTCGGAGTACAATTGATTCAAATATGAAATATTTAAAGATAATTGACTTAAAAAAAAAATTTGGAGGTACAACTCAAATTAACTCCATACTTTGAGAGTACCCGAAGTATTTTTATCTAAATTTAAACATCTATCCAAGTTGTTTTGGTTTTTTTTTATTACATAGATCTCAAAAAAAGTGGTACATGAATATATGATAGTATCTTGGCATATTTTTATTTATTATTATTATTATTTTTAGTTTTCACTAGTCACTACATATATTTATATATTTTTTCTACTGAATTCTTTGTATCATATAAAGTTTATATGTATTATTATTCTTTCATTAACTTTATATTTAAAAAGTACATAATTACACTTTGGTACACTATAGTTTGACATCATTCTATTCTAGTATCCTGTGGTTTAAAATGTGACACTTTGGTACCCAAAAATCTCTACTGTTATCCTTTTGGTACTCTGAATAATTTTTCCGTTAGTTTTAGACGCAATTTGGCACATGAGCTCACTAAAACTCAATTTTTTCTAACATTTTGTCACAACAAAGATCAAAACAAGTTTTTCGAAAGTTTTGAATGATTTTAGTGTTGGATGCTGAGAAAGTGTTGAGAGAATTTAGAGCTAGATTTCGAAAAACATACATTTGATCTTTATTGTAGTGACAAAATGTTAGACAAAATTGAAATTTAATGAACCCATGTTTAGATCACGTGTCGAATTTCGTTCAAAACTAAAGAAAAAATTATTTATGGTATAAAAAAGGTAATAGTGGAAAGTTCAGGGTATCAAAGTGTTACGTTTTAAATTATAAGGTACCAAAATAAAATAGAATCAAATCATGTTATACCAAAGTGTAATTTTCTGTTTAAAAAATTAGGCCTAATTAAAATGATCAACTATAGACAATCACATTTGGCCCAAAAAAAATAAAAGAACTATAGACAATCACATGTTTCACGTGCAATTCTATCCATCTTGAAGGACACGATAGTTTCGGTAGAACCGTTGAATGACTCTCGAAAAGAAAAAAAAACCCTTCACTTATTCAGTAATAAGCTTCTTTGTTCTTCTACCTCCCTTCATTTACACGAAAATGTCCTCACACTTTACGAAAGAAAAAATAAAGTGCTAAGATTTGGTCAAATTGTCATTTTGGTCCTAATTGTATGTTTTAATGTTTATTTAGATCTATTATATTTTAAAAGGATAAAACTTATATTAAGTTTTTTATATCCTTACTATCAAGTTCCACCAATCACAAGTCTTCATTACATTCTCTCTCTTGGTCATGCAAAAAGTAGTATTTAATATTCTCTCTCTATCATGATTGGTCATATATAAAATTTTTGCCACATGTCAAATGTTGATTGGAGAGTTTGATAGCAAGGATGTAGGAAATTTGGTGTATGTTTTGCCCATTTAAATGTTCAAATTGATCCTAAATATTAGTAAAATATTTTATTTTGATCTTAAATATTGTAAAATATTTCATTTTAGTCCCAAATTATTGAATTTCATCATATTTCTCTCGTCTCTCATTTCAAGTTTAAAAGACTTGTTAAGAAGAACTTGTAGCTCTGTATTTGTTGTATTCGAATTTGAAACGAAAGAGATATAATCAACTTTGCTTGTTAGACCATGAAACGAGTGATCTACTTTTAGAACTAATTTGACCTTGATTGCTGACGATACCAACTAGATAAAGAAAATACTATTTAAGAACGATACATAGATCTAAACTTGTTACGTTTAAACTTAAAACGAGCCACATTTAATAATTTGGGACCAAAATAAAACATTTTGCCTATATTTAGAACCAAAATGAACATTAAGATAAACATTTAGGACCAAAATGACCCTTTAACCCTAAGATTTTATCAAAACCCCTAGAGTTTTGGTATTTACAATTTCACCCATCCCATGGGTACGTTTATAAATACTTGAAAATAATCGACTGCCATTTCAAAACAATTTTCTCTTCCACACACTTCACTCACTCACAGTCTCACACTCACAATCTCAGAGCTTCTTCACTGTACATGCATGGCGACTCATCATTTTCGATCCTATGCGGGTGCACCATCACGCTTCCTGCGACCGCATGTACCCGAATTCAACTTCCCGCTTCTTCTCTTTCAGCAAGAACAACAACAACAACAACAATCATCGCGATTCGGAAGCAAGAAATCGCGAAGCAGATTGAGAGCGACAACGACGGATTCCGATGACGGCGGATCTGGCTCGTACCTTGATATGTGGCGGAAGGCGGTGGAGAGAGAGAGGAAGAATTCTGAGTTTCAGAGGATTATTCATAGCGTTGGAGGAATCGATGATGATGGTGAGCCGAGAGTTGAGGAATTGGAGAAGAAGAGTGAAGAGTTCCAGAAGATTCTACAAGTTTCGAGTGAAGAGAGAGATAGGATTCAGCGGATGCAGGTGATTGATCGTGCGGCTGCGGCCATTGCTGCTGCCAGAGCAATTCTTAAGGAGAGTGACGTGTCGAAGCCGGAGAACGAACCCGGCGCCGGAGAAATTAACGGAGACGGTGGTGAAGTGATTAGGAAACAACCAGTAGAAGAAGGTGAGAGGATTTCTCCATTTCCCCAATTTTCTATTTCTAGGGTTTTTAATTTTCACATTGCTTTAATTTATTGAGTTTTTGAAGATTCATGATTAATTGGATGGGGGAATATGCACATTTTGGTAGTTCACTAGTTCGTTTATACCAGTAATAGAGATCTTAGTTCACCAGTTGATTTTTTTATTCCTGAAGAAATAGAATATTTAATCCCTTCTATTTTCAAATAATTTGACCATATGTCATTTTTTTTTTTGGCCTGAGACCATATGTCATTTAATATAGCGAAATTTTAGAAGCTGAAATATATGTCAAGTATGTATTTTTTTTTTTAGAGTAAATACTCAAGTTGTAATTGAGGAATCCCTTAGCGGAATAAAATACTATTTTTACTCACAAGCTGGAATATATGTCAAGTATGTATTTTTTTCACACCCTAACTATTAAGTTTCTATGCATTTGACTCATTGTTTTTATGAGGGAGGGATTTTGATGCAAAAATAGAAAATTTTTGGGGACTTTTAACTATGGCTATTGAAAAAATAGTTGAATGTAATTGCAAAAGGATCTCTCGGATTCTGTCAAATAAAAAAAAATTCAATAGTCAGAGTTAAAGTCCCCGAAAATTTTCTGTTTTTGCATCAAAGTCCTTCCCTCATAGAAACAAGGAGTCAAATGCATAGAAAATTAATAGTTAGGGTCTTGAAATTGTATTTTAGCCCAACTTTCTGTTAAATTTTGGATGGAGGGTCTTTTTTTGCTAACAGAGCAAATCTCAGGCCCTAAATTATTATTTTTCAAACCACAGGGACCTAAATATCCCAAACTACCGGAACCTTCTATGTAATTTATCATTTTTTTATACCTGATGCATTTTACTTGGATTATTATTTTTGGTTTCCATTCTATGCATTTTTAATTCATTTCAATAATCAGGAACTGAGAGTGCCGACACATATATTGTACAATCAGAAACTCAGACACATGGAGTCCCAGGCCCTGATTTCTGGTCCTGGACACCACCTGACAGTGATTTTCCTTCTGATACCATCAATGGATTGCAGACAGCTAAGGCTTCAGGTTCTCCGACCTCACAAAATCCTATTTTGGAGAAAGAGAGATCTCTCGAATTTCTTCCAATTCCATTTGAGAGTTCACTTTCTAAGAGCAGAGATGGTCCCACTCTTCCCCCTCTTCAGTCATCCATGGAAGAGGAAGAACAAAGGCGAGATGCACTATTCTCTGCCAATGCGGCCGAAGCTGCTCATGCCCTTAATGATGTGGACTTATTATCATCACCTAGTAGTGGAGTGAATCCGGATGGATCGAGATGGTGGAAGGAGACTGGAGTCGAGCGAAGACCTGATGGTGTAATTTGCAAATGGACATTGATGAGGGGAGTCAGTGCTGATCAAGCTGTTGAATGGCAAACGAAGTTCTGGGAAGCTGCTGATGTATTTGGCTATAAGGAATTGGGTTCTGAGAAATCCGGACGTGATGCAGTTGGAAATGTTTGGCGTGAATTTTGGAGAGAGTCCATGCGAGAGGTCAGTAAAAGGACATACTTCAAGTTGAAGTTAGTGAATTTCTTACTGTCTTGCCTTGAAGATTTGTGGTGTTTATCACTATTGAAGAGCATTTTTTTAGCTGTGTCAGAATCTTGGCATTTTAATATCTAATTCTGGACTGCCAGTTATGTTTCATTAGAAAAATACTGTCTTTACATATTATTATGTCCATCTGTGTGCTTATTAAAATTTGGTGCTTTTATAATCACCATATTGGATAGTTTGAAAGATTAGGAAATCATTGAAAAGATGAGTTTGTTTGCAATCTAGTGTTTTTGATCAGATGCTCATATGTACAATAGTTCTGACAGTTGATGAGTTTACGGTGCCTTTGCAGTACAGCTGATGAGTTTATTGTTTGCTCTTTGTGAATAATATTATGTTCATTTGACTGTAGCACATAAATTTGTGCTTGCTTATGCATTTTTCTTTTGATCACTGATTCACTACTATTACTATTACAAAATTTGAATGTATTAGGTTCTGTCTTATATTCATTTATTTTCCTATTTTCTTTCTTTATATTTTTTTCAAAAATTATTGGTATAATGATTGCACAAATCATTAGCTAAATTGTGGTGAATTCACATTAGGATATAAAATAACATTTTTGTGCCTTCTGTTACTGAGTATATATGAATTTTGTTTGCAGGAAGATGGGAATTTGCATATGGAGAAAACTGCAGACAAGTGGGGCAAAAATGGTAAAGGTGATGAGTGGCAAGAGCAATGGTATGAACACTACGGTGCCGGCGGTCACGCAGAAAAATGGGCACACAAGTGGTGTAGTATTGATCCAAACACACCCCTCGAAGCTGGGCATGCTCACGTTTGGCATGAAAGGTACCCGTTTTTTATACATTGGACTTTTAATTGTTGATTTCCTCCTCCTAAGTGATTAATCTAATTACTTCTACATTTGTGATGTAGTAACATTATAAGGTTAAGAGTATGCAACTTTTAACTAGTCTATATTTGCCTTGTAATCAAATTTTACAATGCACTATGTTTTATAAGAAATTTAATGATTTTTAGCCCTAATGTTTTCCCATTCTAATCTTCGAACTCAGTAAATGATTAGAGTCATTACTCAGAGATTATATATGGGTTATGCTATGAGCAAGTAAAGGTTTTCTGATCCTTGTTACTGAGTTGTTCTATAAAACATAACAGTTTGAGCAATATTTTGAAGAATGTTAAAGACCCACTGCTGTATTGTAGTTGAAACCAACTCTCACATGGGCGCACATGCATCAAGTTGTTATGTCGCGTGCCCCTTTTGGTGATGGGCGGCTTCTCCTTCCCATCTATAATTCACCTTTTTCACGGGCCTTCATTGGAAGAGTAGGCCTATCAAAGAACAAAATCATGCAGTTTGAGTTGTAAAAAATATACACTTGTTTTTATTGAAGTACTTGATAACACATACTTAAAAAATACAACTACTTGTTTTCTGATTTAAATATGAGGGTATTTACAAGCTTGATTTATTTTGAAGGTTGATCTCATTTAGTACATGGTTGAAAAACTAGTATATGAGAAAGCTGTAGTTTTCACATGAAATGTCTGCACAATCCTTGTCTGAGAAATGTCTTATATTATGGGGAATTAATGGAAAACCTTCCCTTCCCTTCCCTTTAGTAATTAGGCTCATTAGCTCGAGTCCTTGAACATGAATGCATTAATTAGTCTTGAAAATAACAAACTTGTTGTATGTTAGCTCGTTAAAATAATCGATACAGATATTTTCTTGCTATCTGACATATTTCTTTTCCTTCATGTTTCCAAATTTTCCAGATGGGGTGAAAGCTACGATGGGAAGGGTGGCAGCATGAAGTACACTGACAAGTGGGCTGAGCGCTCAGTGGGCGATGGATGGGAGAAATGGGGAGACAAATGGGATGAAAACTTCGATCTAAATAGCCGCGGCACCAAGCAGGGAGAGACATGGTGGGAAGGTAAGCACGGGGAGCGTTGGAACCGGACATGGGGCGAGCAACACAACGGTACCGGATGGGTTCACAAGTACGGCAAGAGCAGCAGCGGCGAACACTGGGATACACACGTCCAAGAAGAAACTTGGTATGAGAGATTCCCTCACTTTGGTTTTTATCATTGCTTTGAGAATTCAGTTCAGCTCAGGGAAGTTCAAATGCCACCTGAGACATAGGGACTCCAAAACTCATCTTGGTTGATTCTTATTTGCAAAATAATATATAGGCGCAGTCATGTACCATGAGGAATATATATATATAGCACATTCTACATATATGATAATGATATATATATATTTGTAGAATTGAAATGATGATCAAGTCATATAGAATGATCATGATCATGTCATTATGGCAACATACTATATTAAGGTTTATAAGAATACAAGTAAACTAACAATCAGTCTCTGAAAAGATCATCAAGCTGATTAACTTGATCTCTGAAAGATTGAAATATATAGTTTAGTCCTTAAAAGATCAAAATAGTATACTTATTACTCCTTTTCATGGATTAAATAGTTTATCATTTTAATCTTTCAAGGACTACAGATTATACCATTTTAATTTTTCAATGACTAAATTGGATATTTCAATTTTTCAAGGATTAAATTGTTAACTCGGTGATTTTTTAAGAACCAAATTATTAGTTTATTCTAAGGATATTCATGAATAATGAATATGTTGACTATATGGCTTTTGTAATTTGAACTTATCAGTTATCACAGTCTAAAAATTATATGTAATTTCTTACATTATGTTTTTTTAATAATATATCAATTGACTATATACTAATTATCTATATATATATATTATTTGCAATATATTATTATATTACTCCTTCTCCAAATTATTATTATTTGTATGAATCATACTAAAAAATACCCGAGTTTATATTATTAAATTCGATTCGATAAATTGTTGATTATTTTAATTTTTCAATGACTAAATTGGATATTTCGATTTTTCAAAGAACAAATTGTTAACTTGGTGATTTTTTAAGAACCAAATTATTAGTTTATTCTATTCATGAATAATGAATATGGTCAATGAATATGTTGACCATATGGCGTTTGTAATTTGAACTTACCACAGTCTAAAAATTATATGTAACTAGTATTTACCCCGCACGATGCGCGGGACATGATTGCTTCACATCAATCATATATTATGAGATTTATTTAACTAACATTAATAATATAACAAAAAATAGACATTCATAACTAAAATACATGATTTAATAAAAAGGCTAAAGTGCATTTTTGGTCTCATCACTTTGGCAAAGGTCTCAATTTGGTCTCATAACTTTTTTTGTTGCAATTTTAGTCCCATAACTTTGGCAAAGGTCTCGATTTAGTCTCATAAGTTTTTTTGTTGCAATTTTGGTCCCATAACTTTTGAAAACGACTCACTATTGGTCCCAATACTAATTTTCATCCATCATTTGCCGCTAAAGATGATAGTTGGATGATGGCGTGGTAAATATGGTTGAAGTTATGGGACGGATAGAAATCAGCTTGGGACCAACGATGGGACGTTTTTAGAAGTTATGGGACTAAAATTGCAACAAAAAAAGTTATGGGACCAAATAGGCAAAGGTTATGGGACCAAAATTGCAACAAAAAAAGTTATGGGACCAAATTGAAACCTTTCCCAAGGTTATGGGACCAAAATTCCACTTTAGCCTAATAAAAAATAAAGATAAGAGCATAAATTTTTTTTTTTACTAAATAATTAGAAACATTTAAATATCTAAAAATAAATATCGGATGGAGATTTCGGAATATATATTATGAGAATAAAAGAACATTAATAAGTACAAAAAAAAAACTAACTTAACTATTGACATAATAGCATAATGAAATTGTCAATGTAAAATTAAAAAATGTGAATTACCCGTATTAATATAAGTGAAAGATCCACTTATGTTTCTCGATCGTGTACAATAAGAATAATTTACACTAAACTTTCATCTTAAAATCTTATACTAATTAAGGGGAAACAATAAACTCATATTAAAAATCGATGATATAAACATTACCATACATTTAAGCAATTAAATAATTTAGAATCGTCTATCTTTCTGCTGGCTAATAACAAAATCTCTAAACTGAACATATATTAAAAAGTTAGAATTGGTTATGGACAATAAAGTCTAATTAATATACGCAAAAAAAAAACAACAAATGTAATATGTTAAATACATTTAAGCACCACTAAGATAGTGGTCATAACGTTTATTACCTGAAAAAAAGAAAACTAAATTACTTACTACATGAGCACTATTGAAGTCATCTCAACCCTTGGAAGGCCTCTTTGTAAATACAATTAGATGTAACATTACATTCTCCATCCTCCTTATTAGCAACTAAAAATTAATCATGAATAATACTATTATTCATTAGTTCAAAAAATAAAAAAACATAAATGTACAATTCTAAGGTTATGAATATGTCATTAATCTTACTATCACAATTACTTTAATTATTATTGTTTTTTAGAAATAAATGTGTTGTTTATCCTTAGTTCTTGGGCAATATATTGTTATAATATTTTGTACAACACATGAACAAAGTGCATGATGGTATATGATGGCTCAAGGTATTATAATGGACATAGCAAATGATATAGTAATTGAAAATTGCCTAAGTTGAAGTTGGAAAGGCAACTTCATATCATAACAGAAGGTATGATAGTCATTCGAAAAATACAATTTTTTTCTCCAGCAAATCTACCACACATTATAATATCTTCAATGACATAATCACTAAGTCGCAATACAATTACTATAGTACCATTGCATAGTCAAAGAGATCTATCAATGTTACGAAGAAGTATTATAGGTGCATCTTTGTCGAGCAGTTAACTAATACATTATATATTTTTTATTTTTACTCATCACAATTCATGTTTGACAAATCCATTATGAATTAATTATTAATTGGATTATATATATACTTGTCTCGCTTGCTCCATGCATTTTTTTTCCATTCAAATTATAAAAAAGAAGTAATTAACATTACTATATGTCATTAATGTACTTTGAGAAGT
>QANZ01011108.1:0-39598 GCA_003254925.1 Chamaecrista fasciculata
ATTCGGAGTAAAATTTAATCCCGTCACCAACCCCGCGTGGAACTTTTCCCCATATATGGAGATCCCCGTAGGACAATACTTGCGGGAATCATCATTTATGGGAAAAACTACCATCTCTAGTTCTAACAACATATTTTTACATAAGTCATTTTAAATCAAGAAAAAAAATCATTAAACCGAACTCTTTAATCACAGGGTTTGTTTTCTTCTATTTTTATTATTTTTCTAATTTCTACAAACAAACTATTTTCTCAAAAAATTTGTTTGATGGCCTGAGTTTTTTTTTAAAGTGAAAAGTAAAAAATTAAAATTTTTTTTTGAAGAATTGATTTTTATTAATGATATTGTTGTAATTTAACATAAATTTTAGGCAAAAGTATTGTTGGTACCTCCAATATTTGGGGCATTTTTAGACTTTTAATTATAGCTCTGAATTTTTCTTTATCAATTACACCCCAATATTTTACATTTGAGTCTATTATACCTTCAAATTTCATAATCTTTTTTCGTCTTGCAAAAAATTATTTTTGAATTAAGACATTTTGATGATGACTAACCTTAACCAATTTAGGTAAAGGCAAAGACATTAAACTCAGCACTTGACCATGTTGAAAATTGAAACAAGAAAAAAGTAACCATTGCTAATATTTATTATTTTTTCAAACCAAAACGTAAGTAATTATTATTTTTCTATTAAACTTGCCCATTTCCCTTATAAATAAATTTTTCCAATGGGAGTGAGGAAATCGTGTCTCCATCTCTCGGTTTCTTTTTCTCTATCCAAAATCTTCAACAAACTTCAATCGTTTTCACCTTTTGTCTTTCGTTGTCCTCCCTTTGATTGCTACTATTTCCCCTCAAGCTTCCTTCACTCTGGAAAGTCCATGCTGTGTCAACTTGAAATGAAGGAGTTCAACAATGATCATGGCCTGAGCCAGTGTACGCAATAATCTGACAGTCGAAAACTCGAAGCAACTTCTCTTACTGCAGTGTAGAAATCCAGCTAATGGGGTCTGAGCAAAACAGATTTCCTCAGCAGGAAAGGGTATGTACCTTTTCATTCTCGCGCTCCCTCCTTTAATTTCTCGTTTTCTGACTTGAAACTCTGTAATGAGTTAAAATATGCAATGATTTATGCTTTATTGATGCGAGAAAGAAGGGTTTATTCAGTGTTAGATCTGACTTGCTTAGCATAAAGCCTAATACCCATCTTGTTTACTTTCAATTGGGAATCCTTTCTGTCACTCGTAGAAGCGTTTGCCTTTCTCAGATCTCACATCGAACGACTGTTGAGCGTCATTACTGTTCTGTTTCGTTTTCCTAGTACATTTGCATTCAATAGTGGTTGAGAAGATTTGGAGACCTAGAATGTCCACAGCATCTTAATCTATGTTTTCTGGGGTTTTTATCATCTTTTATCAATTGAAAGGATCATTTCTAGCTGCACAAACTATATTTCGACAGATCTGATGAGTAAATTATTAGTTTGGAAACCCTTTCTCAGGAAATTAGATTGAAGAGCGATCTACTCTAATTTCGTGGGTGCCCTCAAATTATTAGTTTTTGAGGAGAGAAAATAGTAGGGTGACGAGTTTAGCAACAGAAAGGGGGAAGGATAGGAGCTTTCTTAATCATATCAATTTTATTAAGTCTTTTAATTGAAGTACTAAGCAATCCTAAAAAAAAGTATGAGGTAGCAGAAACAAAGGAAAGTTGAGGTTATGATAGACGAAATCATTCTGAAACATTGTTAAAAAAAAGTATGATGCTCCATGTTGGTACCTTGAACTCTCATGACGGTGGCTCTTGAAGTTCCATAATACTATGTTGTGTACACATAAAAGTGCCATTACTTTGGGGATCAAGCTTCCAAGAATTCTTCATAGAATTCCTTGAGAACATTGATGAGAAATTGAGAAACAGTAAAGAGTTGCAACTCTTAATCCTAACTTGGGTTGCACCATATCAGTTTCTTCATTCTAAGCATAGACACATCTTTTTCTGGACACGGGCTTGTCAGATGTGGAAAGTGGAACCAAAAGGAAAAAATCTCGATGATATCACATTAATTCACAAATCTTTTGGTTGTACATGATTAGTTTAAATGGTGTGGACTAATATCTTTGTTTTTTTCTTGGAAAGTTTGGTTCAAAGTATGTAAATTATAGAATAATACATGCTGCCTTCACTTTTGGGACCTGTCTCATTGAGTCAAAATTTTTAAAGTCTAGGATTTATATCAAGATATTGTAAATCTACAACTTTATTCAATATATATTAGTATAAATCCTCCTATTTGGTTGTACATGAATAGTTTGAATGGTGCATGCTCTGTTGTGTCCTTTATTTTTGAAGATTGAACTTTTGGCATGGCCTTGTTTTCATGCTTCATATCAAAATATTACTTCACCATTTTTCATTTCAGGGCTCAAATAAGCTTGCTGTTCCTTGTAATGCAATTTTCCTAATGTTGATCATGTAATGTTTTTCTTTTTTATTTCCCTTTGGGTTAAGTCTTTAATATTTGGATTTACAGCAAAAGAGATGGGGAGCATGCTGGGGTGCTCTTTCTTGTTTTCGTTCACAGAAAGGTGGAAAGCGCATTGTACCTGCATCTCGGATTCCTGAGAGCAATGGAGTAGCCGTCCAGCCAAATGGGCCCCAAGCAGCTGGGTTGAACAATCAAGTAACAGCATTAGTGCCTTCTCTTCTGGCCCCACCTTCTTCACCAGCATCATTCACTCATTCTGCCCTCCCTTCAACTGCACAGTCACCTAGTTGTTTCTTGTCACCATCTGGCAACTCACCTGGAGGTCCCTCATCCACAATGTTTGCCACTGGACCATATGCTCATGAAACACAACTAGTGTCTCCTCCGGTTTTCTCGACTTTCACAACTGAACCATCCACTGCTCCTCTTACACCTCCACCAGAGTTGGCTCACTTAACAACTCCCTCTTCCCCAGATGTACCTTATGCTCATTTTCTTTCTTCTTCAGTGGATCTCAAGACTGGTGACAAGACTAACTTCATAGCTGCTAATGATCTTCAAGCTACATATTCACTCTACCCTGGAAGTCCTGCAAGCAGCCTTAGATCTCCTATATCCAGGAACTCTCGTGACTGTTTATCATCCTCTTTTCCAGAACGGGAATTCCCTCTGCAGTGGGATTCATCACTATCTCCCAAAAATGTTGAGTATCAAAGAACTGGTTCTGGAAGGCTGTCTGGTCATGATGCAAATAGTGTCTCAATGGCATCCCAGGATACAAATTTCTTTTGCCCTGCTACGTACGCTCAATTCTATTTGGACCAGAACCCACCATTTCCTCATACTGGTGGAAGGTTAAGTGTCTCCAAAGATTCAGATGTTCAATCTACTGGTGGAAATGGACATCAGAGTAGGCATGCTAAAAATCCTAAGCAAGATGTGGAAGAAATCGAAGCTTACAGAGCATCATTTGGTTTCAGTGCTGATGAAATTATCACTACCACCCAATACGTAGAAATTTCTGATGTAATGGGGGACTCGTTCACCATGTCACCCTTTACATGTAACAAGTCAACCATGGAAGAAGCTACAGAAACTTCACTGATGAATGAAGGACAGAAAGTGCACGAGACACTGGTGGAATTGCATAGCCTGAAAAGCCTCAGATTGCAACCAGGTTCTGGCAAGGAAGATCACATCCCACACCCAGTAAACCAAGGATATCAAGGTATGCTATGTTTATCCGATCCAAAGTATGATTACTCTCTTTGCTTGTCCAGAAATCATTAAAGTAAAAAGAAAAATAGATACACAAATCTAAAATAATTTTTATTTTGTTATATATGATATCATTTTTTTGAAGCCTTGGTAAGCTGTGCTTTAAATGGGTTAAGTTTATCATGATTTTTGTGTGAGGCCTAGAAAATCTTAGTGTAGATGTGTGCATATACATGAATGGGATGTCCGTGCCCCACCTTTTTTATAGCCTTTTTTCTTTATCTATCTCGGTAAACCAATATATTCGTTTCTTGCATATCTTAGATCATAAATTAGGAAGGCCGTACAGTGATGGCTCTGGACTAAGTACACCAGACATTGACATGTATGAAGAGGATATATTCTCTAAAATGGGGTCTTCCAGAATCAACAGGAAGTACCAGATGGGTCTGTCTTGCTCTGACGCAGAAATTGACTATCGAAGGGGAAGAAGCATGCGAGAAGGAAAGAGTAATGTCATATGGCACGACTAAGAAGAATTAGTGAATCAGTGCAGAATAGATTATCAGATGTAACTTGTGTATTGACTTACAGGGTCCTTTTTTTAAAATTTATTTGAAAGAAAAAAGTTTAGAAGATGAAACTCTGGGATACTCTAATAGATGAAATGATCCAGTTTAGATGCTCTGCTATAATACCTGATTATGCTGATCAATGTAGTGTCGGGTTTTCATATAATTGCCATTGACAAGTCCTGTTTCAATAAGTTGATCAGGTTTGAATTAGTTAGTTATTGAGTAGGTCTGCTAAACTTACAACGAGCTTTTTTTTTAATAGTGGAAACGTAGTTTAGATCTGGACTTTGGGCAATGTCGCAAGTTGACTTGTTAAAGTTTCACATAGAGAAGTGAATGTTATTAGATTTATCAATTAAAAAGGAGGTGTAAATCTTTGTGAGGCAATGAGCTTAATTAGGTATACAAAATAAATCGTCAAGAGTAATTTGTGTAATTTGTTGCTCTAAACTTGTTGCATTTAAATTTAAAACAAAATATATGACTAATTTTACCTATTTGACTGTAAAATAAACAGTTTATTTTGTAGACTCAATTTGACTTTATTTATTGATAGTGACTTTTCAAACTTGTCAAAAATAACATATAACTCTGAAATTGTGTTCAAACTTAAAAATTTAATAGTTTGAAAACAAAGTGAATTATTGTAAAAACATATAAGATCAGTTTGAACATTATAAAGAAGCCAAATGAACTTTAAAACAATGATATTTGAGCTTGGACTTGTATTTACACTATCATTTATAACGAATTACAAATTATTCTCTTTAATTTTTACATAAATAAAGATCAATAAACAACTATAAGATAATAATTGGTACAATATTTTCAATAACAGCAAATATTTAGTCGTTATTAAGATTCTTTTAAAAAACATCATGTCGATTTTTCTTTAAATGGGTGGATTTCTCGTTCATCCTAGTAATCTAGTATCATGCAGAGGCGAAAGTGTAATACGTTGAAGCTTTACGTGTTACAACTTGCCATGTACATTACATTAGCTTTCTTTGCCAGAGCAGTTTTCGAAGCAAATCGTCTTACACAGAAACACGCTACATAATCATTTTCTTTTGCGTCCTAGTTAACCATACACAATCAAATAAAGATCAAAAGAATCAATTTTGTCTCTTAAACACAACTAAGGAAAAGTCTTGAGATCAAAAGTGACTGAAAATGCCAGGCTGCGGCGGCCTTCGAGAGAAAAACTGTAACTTTCAGGTTGACATACACTAGTTGTCAGGTGGGGTGACAGATCGATGATCGATTCATCGCGAAGAACGCTGATCAGAAGGATCGTTCAAGTTGTCTACCTCCTCTTTGATGCATAGTTCATCTACTGCCATTGAATCCACCTCTGATCCCTGAAAACATAACACTTTAACAACTCTGGTGTGACATTATAAACAAGAATGTCAGTTTACTAGAGAAACATTCAACCTTGGAGCATGCAATCAATCTCCTTCAAGGCTATATGCATGTATTATGTATATATTAATCAATATTAGGCCATTGTTACTTGACGCAATTGTATTATTATTACATATAGATCTATCTTATTTGTATTATAAATTTGCTACAGTTTTATGATCCTCCGATCTTCTAATTTGATATTTGATTTATTTTATATTCTTAGGTAAATTACACTTTGATATCTTGAGGTATGGGCTAATTCCACTTTGATACCCCGTTCTTTCAAAAGTAACATTTTAATACCCTATTCTATTCGATGTTAGCACTTTGGTACCAAAAACTCTTTTTTCGTTACCTTTTGACGGAAAAAAGCACGTGTAGGTCACATGCATGGTAAAAGACACGAAATTCATCCTTTTAAATTCAGATTCAACGATTTATCCTCAAAAAAACACGAAATCCTCTACCTTCAAGTATATAGTGAATCATTTTTTTTTAGGCTGAATCGTGTTTTTTTGAGACTGAATCGTGGAATCTGAGTTTAGGATGGTAGATTTTGTGTTTTTGACCATACACATGACCTGCACGTGCTATTTTTTCCGTTGAGAGGTAACGGAAAAAAAAGTTCTGGGTACCAAAATACTAACGAGGAATAGAACAGGGTACGAAAATGTTACTTTTGAAAGAACAATTACCAAAGTGGAATCGGTTCATATATCAAGATACTAAAGTGTAATTTACTCTATATTCTTCCAATCTTTTACAATTCGATCTATTAACAATTTAATTGTTAATCATAGCAGTGGTAATGGCAGTGACAATAATGATGGTGGCAACAATAGTGGAAGTAGAGGTAATGATAGTAGTAGTATTGATGACAACATTGAATAACAAATGAATTGAGGTTATAACTCTAAAATTAATAAAATTAGGTAAATTTGTTATTTTACCTAATCAAAAATATTCTCGTACCATTAAATCTAATATTCTCAACCCTAACACTACCACCATCACCATTAAATCTAATATTCTCATACAATACAGTGCCACTTAGACAATCAAGCCGTATCCTAAGAGGTGCACCAAATAGGGCCTAAGAAACCAAGACTAGAATCCAACCATCCCAAATTATAAGGAACTCCTAAATCCTAATTCTTATTCAGGCAAAGTCATAAAAGGTCATGCTAGGTTTCTGAGTGTTGATGTGGTGTCTAATATGGTGAGTATGATAGTTTAGTATCGTGTTGATTTAACTGTCAAGGAAGTTGTAAAAAAAGCTCTTGGATTGTTTAGGGTTTATTTTGTAGTTAAATTGAATGTTTAGGGTTTATTTTTCAATGTTGAGGGCATATAGCTATTGCTAATCTTTATCATTAAGGGTTTATTTTGTAGTTAAATTCAATGTATAGGGTATTATAATATATAAATGAAGGAAAGGAACAAATAACTGAATGGATTGTTTTTATTCCGCCCCTAAGTTTTACCAACCACACCTTCACGTTTAACCTAAATTTCGAAGTGTTTCATTTCAAGCAATGTTATTCACAAAATGATTTGGAAAAAATCATAATTATATTGAAAACCAAAGAGGCAGGGCCATACTTGTTCTTTACGCTCCTGTTCAACATTTTCTCTCTTCACCTTACTCTGAAGAGGGCTCCTGTAAAATAGAGGACAATTGTCAGGAGCCTAAGAAAACAAATTATCTGGAGGAGAATGTAAAACACAGGACGATACCTATCATCATCAACCTCCATATCAGAATCAGGGCCCCATCGTTCATCTTTGTTATCCTGATCTTCATCTCTCTGGTTATCACAAAGATGTACTTGAGTCAAAAAGTGTCTACAGAAGAATATGGAATTAATGATATATAGCAAGAGAAAGAAGAATTTGTAATCTATTTGATAATAGATTAATAGTAAAGGAAATCATGACATCCAACTATTAAAATAATGAAGAAAAATGTAGTGAAGTCATCTCATATATTACTTTACAGAGGATTAGTTTAATACATTTCAATCATTACTTTGTATAAACAGTTTCAAGATTACCATTTAAGGATATATATTTATTTCCAGAACATGAAAAGAAGGTTTTTACTTTTTACCATATTATTAATATGCACTTCAGTTGTTTACCGCAAGTAATACTCTTATTTATATGTTATTGGATATATCTCTGGAGATAGCCATTTCATAAGTTCTGTAGAAAAACCTACCCCTTTGAGAATATGCAGAAACTACAAAAAATAAAATAAAATGAAAGAATAGAGCAAAGCCAATGTCAGTAGATGGAGAAACAACCTCTGGTAGCTCAGTGTCAGGTGGCCGCTCCTGGAAAGGGACACTAGGTGCGTGTTGAAGCTTAGATAAATAGTCAAGAAGTTTTCCTCGAATATCATCCAATAAATATCGCGAGTTTTTGTTTTCCATGTTACTTGGAGCAACATGAAGAGTGTAGTCAGGACCAAAATATTCATAATATTCATGTTGAGGCATTTTATCATCAAGCTCAATCCCGAGAGCAACACCAGTCTAATCAACAGCCAATTGAAAATTGTTATTCTAATGAATAATTTCTCTCTCAAAGAAGTACAAGGTTTCGTTTCCATCCAAAATATCTAGTTCACAAGCTCAAATCAGCACTCAGCCGTGCTGCTAATAGATTTTTTTATATTGCATTTGTATAGTATTACTGAAAGTCTGAAACAAAGGAAGACATATGTCATGATAAATCTTTGTGATGTTAGATGTTTTCAGAAGTTCTTTTTTCTCATAATGTCATAACTAATGTACCACTGTCTATGAGAACCACAGGACATGTGTCATCTCCCATCTTTTAAAATGTCCACACATGCTATTGTTCTATTTTCTACCACATCCAAGTGTCAGTCCTAAAGGCAATAATTATAACTTTAAGTACTTGCCTAAAATTGAATAATTTCCAGATTTTTAAGCATCTTAATTTTCAGAAGAAAAAAATCTTCCCTTTGTTGCGAGATAAGGGCAAACCAATTCAACTGACAGTCAAAATATAAGAAGTACATATGGGGAAGTACACACCTCATAACACCAACATCGTGCCACATTCCGTATTGTATAACCACCACCCCCAAGCAAAAGAAGGGGAACGTTAAAAGATCTCATATATTTGACACACTCTGCATGACCTTTTATTGAAAGATTGAAACAGCCTAATCTGTCTCCAGATAAGGAGTCTGCGCCACATTGTAATACTACAGCACCAGGCTTAAAAACCTCCATCACCTTTCCCATTATTGGCTTAAACAATGATTGATAGCTCTCATCATCAATGCCATCATCCAGGGGGACATTTAGTGAATAATATTTCCCTTTACCATACCCGATATCACGAATATCACCTGTTCCAGGAAAATAGTCTCCAAATTTATGAAATGAAACAGTCATTACCCTATCAGTGGTGTAAAAGGCCTCCTCTACACCATCACCATGGTGTATATCAATGTCAACATATAGAACACGCTGCATAGATAAGGAAAAGCAGATTACAATGGAAAATCACTTGAGGAAGTTCATATATAAGCATATAAGTCAGCAGATGCTAATAGAGAATGTATCTATCAGTCATTGTCTACCTCAACATTATTAGAAAGGCAATAAGGAAGGAAGCTCTAGTTGATTGTGATGGTTAAGGAGAAAGGCAATAAGGCAACAAGAAAGTATTCTGAGATCAGAAGTTTTGAAAAAAAAAAGTACTGCAAGTGTATCAAAATAAGCAAATATTCAAGAATAAAGGGCCAACCCAGTTTGAGTCCCCACTTGGTGGGGGTGCTGGGAAAGGGAATATACTAGCAAAGAGGCTAGTTCGAACCCACGTCCTCAGACCCCACGGCAAGCGTGCTTACTGCTGAGCCAAGCAGGCCCTTCTAGCAAATATTCAAGAATAAGCTTCTTATAATTAATTAGCTTGAGATGTCATCTCTGGCCCCGGGAAGAAGGCCACCTTATATGAATCACAAGTATATTTGGAAAATCTAATGTTTCAGTGGTTTCAATGATCAATGAAGTAATGTAAATATGTAATGCAGATAAATTTGGCAAACCTCATGTACTTTAAGAAGTTCCAAAATAGCCAGCACAATGTCATTCACATAGCAGAATCCAGAAGCCTCGCACTTCTTTGCATGATGAAGCCCACCAGACCAATTTATTGCGATATCACATACTCCATGGTTCAACTTCAGTGCACCACCAACTGAACCTCCAGCATATGTCTGACAGAAAGAGTAAAGACCATCAAATACAGGGCAGTCTTCACCAACATTAAACCTCTTTAACTGCCTAAGCTGATCTTGCTGTGTTTCAGGGGTGATGCCCCTCAGAAAACCCACATAATCATCAGCATGGAATTTGCACAGATCCCTGTCTTTAGCAGGGGTGGGCTTCAGAACCTGCATGTGTTGGAGCAATCCATAGTGGGCTAGAAGAGCATGCGTCATTCGAATTCTATGCGGCTTCATTGGGTGACCCTGCCCGTAATAATAATTTCCAACCTCTGGGTCATAGAAGTATGAAATTTTTCTCTTCACACCATCTGATCCTGATGGAAGGGAGTTTCCTCCACTTTCCATCACTCAATCTGAAGACAGCCACTGATAATGTCAATAAAGTTACATAATAACAATAGCAGCAGTAGTAAAACAACAGATGTGATGGTCAATGCACACAGAATCAGAAATCAAGCTGTTACAGACTTGCTAGAACAAATAATATCAAAATAGAGAGATGGGATTTAATAATAATGAACTATAATCCTTGAATATTTGAAAATATAAGACCATGAAGAAATGCAGAAGAAATTCATTATGCATTAATCCATAATAACCAGTGGGCAAAACTTATTCTTCTGATTGCAAATATCAAATAACTAACAACTCAATATTGACTAAACAATTTTAGATTACAAATGAAGGCCTCAACATGTGTCCACAATTCAAAGCTGGGCAGAGTAATTTACTCTAGAATGTATCTTTACTTAATTGCAAATTAATTTCAACCTGAGAAAGTACCTAATATGAAGGTCATTATTATTCTTGTCTCTGACTCGCAATAGGGCAGACTAGATACATCATTAACTTCCCAAAATCTAATTGTTTCACTTATTGGCACTACACATAAGGTAGCAGAACAAGAACACATTTTAATTTAACAGCAAAAAATATTAACGAGGAATTGTAAAAATAAATTAGAAATAAAAATAAGGTTAAATTACTAATAGTCCCTTAAACTTGTTTATTATCGGTCACTTAACTTTTGTTTCACGTTAAACAATCCTTTAACTTCTAATTCATATGATATCCATGATGTATCTTAAACTGTTATATAGGATACAAGTCAAAAGTTAAAAATTAACTGGGCACAAACTTAATGGACCAAATCAAAATAACAAACAAAATAAAGGATATTACACCCTAAAATACTAATTTAACAAAAAAAAATGAAGATTCAAACAAAAAGATTTTTTTCCTATTTTACCTTAAGTTACTCTTTGACCAATTTATGCTTCCTTCTAATGAATATTCATTTTACACTGTTTTATAACAAAAGAGTGGAAATTGGCCACTTAAAAATGATCTTCCGTGGATGTCATTCGATATCTTTTAAAACTGCAAAGATGGAATAACCCAAGAAAGAAATTTATAGGAAGCAACTAAGTTGTGTTTACAAGCAAGTTTTTAACTTTGAAGGGTACTTCTATGAAGGTGGTCTGAACTAAACAGGTATCATTCGAGTCTATAATGGTGAGCCAGACGCGAAAATACACAAGTTCTAACTTGTGGAGCAACCTAGACTGTTCAAATATCTATAGGTAAAAAGAAAAAAGCAATCTTTGTAGACATTTGGAATCATTCAGTAGATTAGTTAAATAGGGTATCGAAGGGAAATTGCATTCATCGTGGTTAAGGAGGACGAAGGCGATAAGCCCTCCAATAGATACCAGCAAGAAACTGCAAGATGGATAATATAAAAGGAAATAAGATCTAAACAAGGTTAAATTAAGTGTTCAAACAAAAAGCAAACAAATTTTTCAAATGACCAGTGTCACAAGAAGCTAAACATAATAAATAGATTTCGAAGTCAATAACACATAATCTGAGAAAAGTAGTCATTGAAATAGTTTATGCGAGAAATGCAGATCCATAAATAAGCAAAGATAAACAGTAAATTACGTGACGCTAAGAGAATCCCACTCGTGGTTCAGCAGCGCAAACAAAATGATGATTCCAGAAGTTGAGATAGTTGAACCGCCTTCAGAGTTCAACTTCAACCTATATACTCTACAAATGATTTTAGAGTGATGAACTGCTGATATCTTTGGGAAAGAATTAGAACCTACAAAAAGAAAATTAAGCGCTTTGTCGAGTCTAAAGTCTAACTATATATAATATGTTTTCGTTCAGGATTTCAGGCCAAAAAAAGAAAATGTTTCCATAAATGAAAAACTACATAATATGTGAAATTGTGAAATTGTGAATTTGTGAATTCACAGAAGATAAAATATGATCTAATAAAAACAGAGAATTTTCAACTATGAAGAAGAATTTCAAAATAATTTCTCAACTATGAAGTAGGATTTCTTTACTTAAAAAAATATATTAGCAATTGTATATATTGTTTGAATGGTGAGAGATATTTTATTGATATAGTAAAATAAATACAAAAAAAAATATTTTATTTAATGAATTTAGTAATTAATTTATTATTTAGATAAATTATTAATTATTGACTATGAACAATAATTAAATAAATTATACAATAATTTTAGAAACTCTATAACCAATCAAATTTAACAAAATCGACATTCGTTTTTCAAAATTTAAAAGAAAAAATAATAATAATAATTCCAAAAAAATACATTTTCTTTTTCATCTAAAACCTAAATATAAAATGGTCCCTAAAATATATATGAGTTGATGAATCCAAAACAGAAACACTGTTTAAAAAAAATAAAATAAAAGTATTCTTATTACTCCCAATGTATGGAGTCATTTTCAGTTATACTTCCAACGTTTTTTTGTCAATTATACTTCAACGTTTCACATTTGAGTCAATTATACCTCAACTCCTAACTAATTACATAATAGTCCAGAATGTTTGTCATCTTTATTAGAGAGGTCCTTAAAAGCCATTAACAACCCTTCCTCTTTTACCCTAAAATATTACCACCACACTTCATCGTCGCTGTCCACTTTGTCTTCGTTTCTGTCGACATGGTTTCTCTTGTTATCGTCCTTAGTTTCCTGGTCTCCCATAAATTATGTTGTTCCCATTTCATTTCCTTTCTTTACAAGTGTCTATCTCACCATATTCTCTATTTTACATCTCTCTCCACAGAGATTTTGAAATTACTTTACTTCTCAATTTCGACAAACCACGACGGCGTCGCCACCGAAGATTGTGTGTTAATGCGGAGAGCTATAACTATTGGTATTTATGCTCGATTTCTCTAAATTCGAGGCTCACCAGCGAGTTTGTGTGTGGTTGTCGAAATTATGAAAAACATAGGAGAGAGATTTTTCAGATTTCTCAATTGTAGGAACTAGTTCGTTAAAGATAACAAACATTCTGAATTGTTTTGTAATTAGTTCGAATTTGTGTGAAAGAAAAATCTTGAAAGAATAGAGGATTTCTAAACAATGAAAACTTAAGGACCTTAAAACAAAAAAAAATGCCGAGTTATGGAATAATTGACTCAAATGTGAAACATTGGAGATATAATTAACCCAAAAAAAATATTGGGAGTATAACTAAAAATGACCCCATAAGTTGAGGTTACCAACAATACTTTTACTAAAAAAAAAAAATAAGAAAGTCTAGACAGTGAAACTAATTTAATTTAAGTCATTCTATAATAAAAATAGACTAAATAAACACATTTTGGCAATTGGGATATTTTACATATCAAGTTGTATATTTTAACTATTTAAGAAATTATTCGTCATTTGATAAATTTTTTCTCAACCATTTATACGATGCTGGTATGGTGCGAATTAGAAAAAATAGCAAAACTCTTAATTAATCTAATGTTAGGATGATAGAATTTGGTTGAACAATTTTAAAAATTTAGGAGGTATTTAGTGCACGAATTGAGAAATTAGTCTTAGATTTATGAGATTTGAAGTAGGCTAATCTAGCATGTATTTGGTAGATGGATTAAAAAAATAATCCCAAAAATAATCCCAACATTCTAACTCCATTTCCTATGACGAGATTAAAAAATAGACATTTTATAGGATAAAATTACTTCAGAGAATACAACATTCTTAAAATTAGTCTACTCAAGACTTCATAATTCTAGGACTTATTTTTCAATATGTATACCACACATCTCTTAAAGTTTAATTACGTGGGATGAGATTATTTTAGTGTAAGTAAAATAATACGATTACCATTATCAAATTTAATTAATTTTTATTCTGCAAACTCTTTCTATTAATTATGTTTTGAGTGGAAAATTTTTTCTTATATTATTTTATTATTTTGATCATTATAAAAATTATGATTTGAATTAATATTTGTCAATGTTATTTAAAAATTATAAATATCATATAATTATTTTCTTATGAGGTAAAAAACACAATTTTTAAAATATTCTCATGAATTTTTATAAATTGTTATTTGAAAATAAAAAATCATGAACATATTTATAAAAATATTAAACCTTCTATCAAGTAAAACACAAGATTGATATACATTCATTAAAAATATTACAAACTAATCTTAGGGATCTAATTCTTGGAACTGTGATTTTCATTAATATTATTCTTGAAAATAAACAAACAATTTAGGGGTTTATTTATAAAGTTTTGAACATGATGGATGTTATTGCAATTTAGCCAAAACTGAGTAAATCCTCCGTTCCGCTATAAATGAGATTTATCGAGCGAAATACTTCCACTGTCAGATGCCTCTATGGATTCCCAAACAAGTAGAGTGGTCTCTGCTTTAGTATTCTTCTTATTTCTGTTCAAATGTCTTTGCTTCTTTCTTTGTATGTGATGACCTTAATCCAAGACTCTCCCTTTTCATATTTCAGGAGGAAGGAGTAGAAGTTATTAGGCGCTTGCAGGAGTCCTTAGATGCCCAACCAGATGACGCCTCGCTTCATTTTGAAATGGTGTGCATTTACTCTATTATTTCGTTGTTTAACAATCTCCTGCATGCCGTTAATTCAAAGAAAATGCTCGTTTAAAATGAAATATGATCACTCAGGGCGTATCTTTGTGGGAAAAAGGAGGGGAAGCGAAGGAAACCAAGGAAAAAGCTGCTGAACATTTTGTGACGTCGGCCAAATTGAACCCTAAGAATGGAGACGCTTTCAAATTTCTGGGCCATTATTATCGTTGCGTTGCCCTTGATACACAAAGAGCCATTAAGTGTTACCAGAGAGCTGTTGCACTCAATCCTGATGATTCTGACTCTGGGGTAAGGGCTAGTATCTTCTATTTCATTTCAAAGTTCAATAGATCAGAATAAAAGTGAAGACAACATGCAACTCTGTACTTGTATGATACTGACTGTGTGGAAAATTTTCACTTCAGGAAGCTTTGTGCAATTTGCTTGACGAAGGAGGAAAAGAGAGTTTGGAGGTGGCAGTGTGCCGTGAAGCTTCTCAAAAGTCGCCAAGGGCATTCTGGGCTTTCCGCAGACTGGGTTACCTGCAGGTTTCTTCTTCAGTCTTCTGTAGCATATCTACTGTTATGTCTCATATGCTGCAACTGTGGAACATAATTTTCTTTGCTTCGAGCCATAGGTTTGAAACAATTCTATTGGTTGAAAACTTTGGCATACCCTCTTCAATTAAGATATCAAAGAACTTCGGATAAGTTATGGACCCACTTAGCCTATTCTTATCTGGCAAGAAAATGGAATCAAGACAATTCAAAACAGATTAACTCCTTAAGTTTTCGGGTACCTTAAATTTTGTTAACATCCAATGGTATCCTCCTCAAATTCTTTTTAGATTACAGTGTGTATTGAAAATCGTGTTGGATCTTATACTCAGAGGCTGTCATGTTAGTTTGTGACTCTTTTACTATTTGCATTACTGGAAATTCTATGTTACCGGGTGTCTTTAAGCTCCACAAAGTTTTGGTGTACCGAAATGTTTTACACTAGAGTGAGTAAAGTTATTTATAATGCATAGCCCGAGCTACATGAAATGTGCACTCAATTTAAAGGAGTCATTATTAAATAATAATCACTTTAGTATTTAGAAAACCAAACACAAAAAAAGAAAACTTTACACAACATAGATGTTGACGGTAATCAAACATATTAACTGTGTCTTCAGTTCAAGTAGCTAAAGCTATGTCATCCCAATTCAAGTCATCCCCTTCAATTATGATGTCACATTCTAAACTATATAGTTCTTCATCCACCTTGCTAATCAACCCTGCGTTATTATCATCCAATCTCTTGAATAGTATTGAGGGAATTAAGTCTACTCCTTAAAGACCTATACTTGATGAATATTAAGTGATTCAATTTTGATTGGTAGTAAATTTCCCATAATAGCCTTTGGGGATGGTGTTTTTCCTATGTGTAGCTCTTGTAGCATGAGCTGCTGCTGCACTAAGATAGCTCTTCTAGTGCAGTGAAAGAGGAGCTACGTGAAGTTTGTGAAACTACAATGTGGCAGACAACGAACTCTATTCAATGTTTATAACTAGGATTTAGACACTGATATCCATATCTCATGTGGAAGTAGGATGAGTCCAACCCATTTCCATTCCACACGTTCTAGGAAACAGCAGCAATTGTGCTTGTTCCTTGGTTATAGGAATAAGTGGTTACTGTTCTATTTATTTGTTTACTTTTATCGTTTATTTGTTCCTAGTATCTAGGAAAATTTAGTTAGTTTAGTACCTATTTAAGGTAGGCTTCGAGGAATAGGATATCATTATCTCTATCAATCTTAAGTTGTAATCGAGCCTAGTCCCCTCTGAGGGCCCTTTTGAATTTAATGGATTTTTTTTTTCTAGATTCGAGTATTTCTCTAAATTCTTCTTTATCTCTCTCCTTAGATTTTGAAGGAATATTTTCTAGATCATTGAGAGCATTTCTTTGATTCTGTTTTATCACTCTGTTTCTCTTTTTACATTTCCTTAAATCTCCCAATTACTTGGTTCCTATCAAACACCTCATGGATAATTGTGATTAATCAGTTTTTAAATTTCTGTAAGTTGTAAAATGATAATAAGCATTCAAAATATTACAGGTCCATCGGAAGAAATGGACTGACGCAGTACAGAGTCTGCAACATGCCATACGAGGCTATCCTATGTGTGCTGATTTGTGGGAAGTAATTTCATCACCCTGTCCTTATGTTAGACATCCCTACTTTCACCTGTTCGTTTCTGATAAACATTTGAAATTATGCTAGGCTTTGGGCCTTGCTTATCAGCGTCTGGGCAGGTTTACTGCTGCTGTAAAGGTACCTTGTTCTTGACTTCCTTCTATATTTTCTGAATAAATGTTCTAGCAACTGCTTAAATACTAACAAATTCTCAATCAGTCTTACGATCGTGCCATTGAATTGGATGATTCTCTTGTATTTGCTTCGGTTGAAAGTGGAAATATATCTTTGATGCTCGCTTCTTTTAAAAAGGTATGTGTGGCTTTCCATCTTCTTCTCTCTTTTATCCAGGACCTTATTCCTGGCAAATTTTTTACTCTTAATTACTTATTTCAACAAGAATAGTTGTTAAATATAGAAACCAAAGTACATAAAGAGGATATGCATTAGATTAAAGGGGGAAAGAGCAAATGGAACTTAAGTTAAATTTCTCTTAGTCCTTGTGTATCAAACTGGATGCGTGGAAGTGTACTTTTCCAACAAATATATGGTTTAGTTGTTATTTCAGAGCTGAATTGCTTCTGTTTATTTAAAAATGTGTAAATTCTTGTCTTTCTACATCAAGGGAGTTGAACACTTTCGACAAGCTCTGAAGATCATGCCCCATTGTGTCTCTGCACAGTATGGACTTGCTTTTGGGTTGCTTGGTTTTGC
Source organism: Chamaecrista fasciculata (assembly GCA_003254925.1). Taxonomy (NCBI): domain Eukaryota; kingdom Viridiplantae; phylum Streptophyta; class Magnoliopsida; order Fabales; family Fabaceae; genus Chamaecrista; species Chamaecrista fasciculata. The sequence goes on from QANZ01011108.1 coordinate 17,752, forward strand.
AAAAGACTGCATCAATCGGGGAGCATATCGCTGGGGAGCTTCATTATTAGAGGTTTTTTCTCTTGCATGCTTATTTTTCATTTTGGTACTTATTTAAGGTAGAAATTTCCATTCAACTGTTGACAGGAGGCATCTGAGGTAGCAAGGGCAGTTGCTTCTATTGTTAAAAATACCTCATGTATTTGGAAACTGCATGCTGATATTCAGGTACCATTTATTTATTCTGTTTTCAATTAATCCTGTCTTAGTTTTAAAGGTTCTTTTAGTTCAGGTATTTTTTATTGCATTAATGCTTTAAATACTTGTCAATATGTTGCATCATGATGTTGTGTGTACTGTGTTCATTGCTGCTTATTTAGCTATATGGTTTTGGTCTATTGTAGCTTGCATATGCAAGATGTTATCCTTGGATTGATGAGGCCGTAGAATTGGTATCTGATAAGGAAGCTTTCAAGGCTTCCATCCTTTCATGGAGGAGGACCTGCCTTTTGGCTGCAAGATGTGCTAGATTTTCATATCAACGAGCCTTGCACCTAACCCCATGGCAAGCTAACATCTACTCTGACATTGCAGTAACTTCCGATCTTATCACCTCATTTGACAATAACTTCAAGCAAGACACAAATGCATGGTAGGGCATCTGCAATCTGATCCTTTTTTCTATTTTTTAAATATTTATTTATAATCTTATTAGTTGTGCTTTCTCAACTTATTTTGCTTTGGCAGGCAGCTATCAGAGAAGATGTCTATGGGAGCCTTGCTACTTGAAGGTGACAACTATGAGTTCTGGTTGGCATTGGGATACTTGTCTGGTCATGACGCATTAAAACAACATGCTTTAATCAGAGGATTGCAATTGAATGCATCTCTAGCTATTGGTTGGGGATATCTTGGTAAGGTACTGTCTTGTGTCATCTGTGAAACTCCTTCGTAATTATGTTACTGTTACCACTGGTATTGTTCTTTACCTTCAGTAAGAAAGAAGAAACTATTATAGTCTGAAAGTGATGCAGGACTAAGGAACAGAGGAAGGGGATATAAGAAAGAAATAAAGAGGGAAAATGAGGGAGAGTAGAACTCAATACTCTGATTTTATTTAATAATTCAAAAAGGTTGCTCTGTAACTTATAGATTGACTATTTATACAGGGAACTAAAGATAAGAATTGTAATCCTAAATTGTATAAAAGTCCTACTTAATAATTTAAAAGTGAATATAAGAAATACTCTTTTTTTCAGATAACTTTAATGTAATAAACTATCCTTTTGTAGAATGAGTAAAAATATATTCATACTTGAAGTTCAAACGTTACATTTATTTCTTTATATAAAAATAAATATTTACTAGGGTCTAGCGTACAGGTTGGGTACTCCCTTAACCCGAGCCTTAAAATTTCTTTGGGTAAATTTCGTTGGGTATTCAATTTGCTTTTATGTGAACCAAGACTTGTACCCATAGGGTAAAATTTACAGGTAGCCATTGGGCATGTATATTTTGATCATCTCTATATGTGAACTAGCCAAATAGAAGATGGTTCATCTGGTTATGGATCACTCTCCTAAGATAACTTAAATATAATAAACAATTCTTTCCTAGAATAACTCAATGTAGTTGTTAAATATATTTGTTAAGCTATAATTAATTACCCATATCGTTGACTGTATCAATCCAAATATTCTTTCCCTGTTCCTCCTTAGGAAGTTGTCTATTTAATATAAATAATAGTTTTGAAGTTGTGCTTGGCATTGCAGACCTTCATTTCTTTAGTAATTCAAAACATCGTGCCAAGACCTTGAAAATATTCTTGTATATAAATTTCAACTGCTGTCTGCTGTACACCTGTATAATTTTCAGCTCTATAGAAAAAAGGGAGGAAAGTTATTGGCGAGGCAAATATTTGATCGAGCTAGAAGTATTGATCCTGGCCTTGCGTTACCATGGGCGAGCATGTCAGCTGAGTGTGACACCAGGTAAATTTCTAATTTAATTGATTTTGTCACACTTATGTTGCATGTAATTTGTAAATGATAGTTTTCTCCTTGTCTATTACCTTTCTTCATTGTAAATTTATATTGCATTCATATTGTAGGGAGCTTGCATCAGATGAGGCATTTGAGAGCTGTTTACGAGCTGTGCAGATAATGCCTGTAATTTCTGTCTCTTTGCCCAATGGTTGTTGAAAGGAGCCCAGTATTATTGTTTGGTATTTGTATGGACCTATTGTGGGAAATCGGGGTTTTCTTTACGTTGCCATGCATTTTTTAGGGTGTTATTATCAGGGAAGCATTGGAGTTTCCTTCCTTATTGTTCCAGAGTTGGGGAATTCTTTTATCTGTATTTGTGTCATTGCTATATCTGACTCATTGCATTTACTCAAATATTGTTCTCTGCTGGATTTAAATTTTATTGCTTTCTTTAAAAGGGTTGTTGAATTACTATGCAGTTAGCTGAATTTCAAATTGGCCTCGCTAAGCTTGCTTTGTGGACTGGCCATCTTTCATACTCACAGGTTAGATAATACAGCAGATTAGTTATTAGCTAGGGGTGATTGCATAAAATTTCTATTGCCCCTCATAAAGCAGCTGAGTACTCTGAAATTCATGTCAAGCCTGCATTTAATTATTACAGGTCTATGGAGCTATTCAGCAGGCTGTCCAGCGTTCACCTCACTGTCCGGAATCCCATAATTTAAGTGGGCTGGTGTTTGAGACTCAAAAAGATTATCAGTCAGCTGTTATTTCTTACAGGTTAGCACGCTATGCAATTAACATTAGCCCGTCGAATGTTCCAAACTCACAGATCAGGGATGTATCAATCAATTTGGCTAGGTCACTTTCTAAGGTAAACATATTGGGGTTTCTCACTCATATTTTTCCATAGCTGTAATTATGTTCAGAACTAAATTTCATATGTGGTCAAAATTAATTATATCAATTTTTGGCTATAATCACTAACTCATGTTGTCTGATTTAGGCTGGGAATGCTGTTGATGCTTTGCAAGAATGTGAACACTTGAAAAAAGAAGGTTCAGGTTCAGTTTACTGCAATAGGCTTTCATTCAAGTTTTAGAAAGGGGTGTGGAATGGAAAGTGAAAACATTAGTATGATAATACTAGATGATGGTAATGCCGAGTAAATGTAACAGAAAAAAAGTCACTTTCTCCTTGTTTGGACAATTGACGAGGGGTATAAAGTAAAAATGAAAATATTTTTGATTTTTTGGGGTTAAAATAGTACATTTAAATTACTAGCTTTTAAAATAACAAAATTTGTTTTGATCCTTTACCATCTCCATTTGAAAGGGAATGAAAGTGAGAGTTTAAGGGGAAAGATTTCCATTAACCTTCATCATCTTAAATTTTTAGACTTAAAATAGGAACCCAATAGTTGGGAAATTTAAGGAAATGTAGAAAGAGAAGGAAAGACATAAAACAGAATTTAGAGAAATAATCTCTAGGATCTAGAAAATATTTCTTCAAATTCAAAAAGAAAGATAAAACAGAATTTAGAGAACTATTTTTCAGGATTTAGAAAATATTCCTTGAAATTCAAAAGGATTCCTTAGAGATCTAGGCTCAGTTACATGGTTGATATGTCGATCAAGATGCCCTATTTCTCTAAGCCGACAAATCTAAATAGATGATGAACTAACTTCATATCCCTAGAAACTAGGAACACATATATAATAAAATATATAAATAAATAGAGCAATAACTACTAATTCCTATATCCATCTCCCTTTTTTCTCCTTTTATGAACTTACCGTTAGATCTTCCAAAGAACAAGGCTTTTTTTGAATAAGAAAATTCATTTGGGAGAGTTCTTCAATTTCATTTCTCTATTGCATACATAAATTACTTGAAGTTGAAGATTGAATCATTGTATTAGTGGTTACATTAAAGTAAATTTTGTATTTAAAACACAGACTCCATCTATTTTGAATATACAAACCTCCCTTATATTTTCAAAAATATTCTTTTGTTTCTTGTCAAAATAACACTTAGTGTAACTGTTAACAAAGGCATTGGAGGCAAGTTAAACGCTAGATATATTGTCAACTGCTTAAAATTTAAAACAATCTTGAGTTGTTGTATGTATTGGTTTTAAACTCTACTTCTATCCATTTGAAGAGGTTGAGATTACAACTATACTTGGATTTTAGATTTGAAAACAACTTGTGAAGAGTTTTCAATATTGTTAAATGTTAATAAAGGGTACTGTCGGCATTTGACAATGAAATTTAACGTTTTGATTGACTTTTAACATGATGATTTTATTAAGAATGCCTTCACAAATTTGATTAATTAAGTAATATAATGCTAAAATGTAAGGAAGTTTTGTGTATATTTTTTAAAATAGAGGGGGATTTGTGTAATTAACTCCTGGAGTTCAACTCTTAAACTTATTCTTAATCACTGATTAAGTTATCCAACATTTTTTGTTCTGATAATGAGTGGGTGTGAATTACGAAGTGAATGAAAGCAGTTAATACATGTGAGCTTCCTCCTGAGGTTTCATGTCAAGAATCTTTCTGCTGACCATATAATGAAAGGTATTTAAAATTTCGTCCTGCTAACAATATTTTATGATATATTGTTGTTTAAGGGGCTCTTGACATAGAAGGTTTGCAAGTATATGCTTTCTCTTTGTGGCAACTTGGTGAAAATGATTTGGCCCTTTCCGTAGCTAGAAGTCTTGCTGCAAGTCTTTCTTCTGTGGAAAAGTCACGTGTAGCAACATCCATTAGTCTCATCTGTAGATTACTGTACTGCATACGTGGGCTAGACGCAGTGACCACTAACATTGTGAAAATGCCTAGAGAGTTATTTCAAAGTTCAAAAGTTAGTTTTGTACTGTCAGCTATTAATGCTCTTCATGGACATGACCATCTTGGATCTCTTGTCTCAAGTAGCAGATCCTTTCTCACATCTCATGATGAAATTACCAGGATGCACTTTTTAGTTGCCCTTGGTAAACTGGTAATTTTTTTAGCCTCTTTAACTGCTCCAACTCCTCCCTAAAACCCAAAAAAATAATCCAAAAAGAAATTATTTTTACAGATGGAAAAGAGGGGGGAAAAATTAACCTTACAATTTTTACAGGTAAAAAATGGGTCTGAATCCTGTCTTGGATTTGAAAGTGGAGTTGCACACCTCAGAAAAGCTCTTCACATGTACCCAAATAGCAATTTGATGAGGTAGATTTCTTGGTAGCTTGAGAAACTCTTAATGATTGGCTAGTCACATTTCTGTCTTATGAGATGGCTAAGTAGATGACTGTCTTCATGTTTTAAATTATAATCTAATAGCAAGCGGATGGGATTACAAATGAACAATCACGCTTACATTTTAGAATGTTTTTTGTTGAGAATTAGATAGTAAAATTTCGTAAAGAACAAAAAGGTTTACAACGATTTAAATAGGACAAAAATATTCCTAGTCAAATTAGGAATCTTAAACTTACTTGAAAAAGATAATAACTAATCTAATCTAATCTAATCTAATCTAATCTAATCTAATCCTATTTGATAAAGATAATGATAATAACATAAATAATATTCTAGTCCTAAAAGATAATGATAAAATACGATATAAGATAATTCTTAATAATTCTAAATTTCTCAACATTTTGAAACAAGATATAGTAGCATTAGGATTGGGATTTAAGGTTAATTTTTGGTCTATATTTAGATTAGGATTTGATATTCACTTTAGATTTATTCTATTCTAACATTTTTGCATAATGATAGTTTGTTACATTTTTTACAATATATGTAGATTAGGATTTGTCATGTTAACCTTGTTTTATGTGTTGCTAACATCCTTTCTCTTGCAAATTTTCCTGTTTACAGGAACCTGCTTGGCTATCTCTTGCTATCCTGTAAAGAGTTAAATAGTTGTCACATAGCAATAAGGTGCTGCAAATTGGACCCTCCTGACCTTTCATATCAAGAAGGTTTAAAATCAGCATCTAATATTCATGGTGCTGGAGCAGTTTCTTGCTATGCCATTGGCAACAGCAGTCCAAAGCTTTCCTTTCCAACATGTACAAGGCTGTGTCGTAGTAATCCCGAAACTATCAGATACCTGCAGAAGTACTATTTCATTCCCTTTTGCCTCTTTTTTTGTTTGTTGCCATGCATTCTTGTATTTTGAAATCCCTCCTAGCTGAGCTGTTTATGTTTCACTCTGCAGAATCAGTTATTTTCTTGTTAGGTCAGGGAATAAATATTGTCTTTGTGTAAATATTTGTAGAAAGTGTGTTACTGTTTTCCCATTGGTAGAAAATTGCTATAAAAGAATTTAGCTGTATAACTCAGCAGCTAGTCTTGTGTAATTATTTTGAGCTACCTTAGCATTGTATTTATTCTTTGGAAAAGAAAAATCATCTCACTTTTGTCCCTCTAAAATTACAGATGCTTTCATCAAAGGCCGTGGAATCACGATACTCAATACTTGCTTATTCTTAACTACCTCCAGAGGGCACGTGAAGAGAAATATCCTCCCTATCTTTGTGTCATTATAAAACGTCTAATTTGTGCGGCACTTTCAAATGAATTATATTACAAGACAGAGATGTCTTACCAATATCAACGGTTCCAACTTCTACTTTGTGCCTCTGAGATCAGTTTACAAAGTGGGAACCCAAATACCTGTATCACCAATGCTAAGATGGCTGCTGAAATCGTACTTCCTGATGAATATTTATTTTTTGCACACCTACTGTTGTGCCGTGCTCATGCCATGAAAGGTGATCTTCTGAATCTCCAAGAAGAGTATACAAGGTGCTTGGAGCTCAAAACAGATTGTCATATTGGCTGGATCTGTCTCAAACTAGTGGAATCTCAATGTCAGCTACAAATAGATTCAAATGCTGTAGACTGGAACTTTGAAGAACGTGTTAAAAAGGGGGGAAATTTGTGGAGAATGTGGATGGCTTTATATAATCTGGTGAGAGGTCTAATTTCCTTGCAGGGGAAAGATTTACTCTCAGCAGAGGAGCATATGGGACAAGCTTGTTCATTGGCAGATTCTGAAAGCTGCCTTTATCTTTGTCATGGTCTGTATTTCTTATCCTATTGGGTGTTGGAAGTTTCATTTAATCTTTTTTAAATTATCACTCTATGAAGTAAAACTTGAAATTTGAAATGCTTAATGAATTAACATGATCATTCAAGCTTTTTGTGAATTTCAAATGGCATTAATGTTATCCTTATATTTGGGTGGGTAAGTGAAACAGTCACATACTTGGTAGATATAGAGCCTATAATTTACTTCACACCTTTATTGTAAAGCAAAAATACTGTGCTATTGGATCCTAGGATTGGCACCGAATAGTAACATGAATATTTCATAGGGAAAAAAGGGAAAGATGAAAGCAAAATCTCTCATCTTTGGATTTTTTTACCGTTAGCTGCAGAGAAGTGGAATAGTTTCTGTGGTACTTATGGTGGGCTAGTGTGACAAGTATTTATACATTTTATTGAATCATTTTTTATGGATTGATGCTGGACATGGCTAGACTGAATTATTTTACCCTCACTTTTGTTCTGTTTTCAATACATTGCTAGACAGATTTCTAATCTCCATTTTGTTCATTCTTGTAGGTGCTATCTGTATGGAGCTTGGCAAGCAGTATGATGGTTCTTTGTTCATATCACGGGCTGCAAGGAGCCTCGCTAAAGCTCATGAACATTCAATGATTCCTTTACCTCTTGCCCGAGTATTACTGGCTCAAGCAGAAGGAAGCCTTGGTTCTAAGGAGAAGTGGGCTAGAAATCTTCATCTCGAATGGTATTCTTGGCCATCAGGTTTGATATCTTTACTGCCTAAAACTTAAGCATTCTAAGCAGATATAAGAATATTTTGTTTTCTTTAAATGAAAGGCAAATTACACTTTATATGTCATAAACTGAATCCACTTTGGTACTTTATGATTTAAAAATTTCCAATCATATGTGTGTCCTGACTCCTGAGCAAATTGGTATCCAGTGTTAACATCCTGTCAAATTCTGAATAGAAATTGTTTTTTATGCAAATGTGACCATTTAACCTTAATTTTTTGCATTACTCTGTATGTCTTTCTTGTAAATTAACTATTTTCCTTCATTTTCTTCATAATTAGGCTTTGTCCACTCAAAATATGCAATAATAGTTGATCCAAGTGAAGGTTCTTTAGCAATTAGGGTTCTTCAATTTGATAATATCCAAAACTTCCACTTAAAGTCAATTTTGAAAATTCTCATTCAATCCGTTGAATCCTTAATCAGTCAATTTTGCAAAATTCAATCACATCTTTAGAAAAAAAATTGTACCAAAATCCCTAATATATATATACTGATTCTAAGCCTGATCCCTACACAAATCATACACATGGTACCAAAGTGCTAACAGTATAAAAGCTCATGATACTTGATTGCAAAATTTCTGAAATACAGTAACCAAAGTGCAAAATTAAATCACAAGAGGTTGGAATTCCAATGCTTTGTGATTTACTTATTGATCACCGGCTAATTTTGGTATTTTCATATTGCATTGTTATTGCCGTTTAACTGATATTTGCTACTTGTTGATAAACTGTCGGATATCTGTTATATTTCTCAGAACCGAGACCTGCGGAGCTCTTTTTTCTAATGCATTTGCTTGCAAGACAAATGAAAGTTAGGTCTGACACTCGATCCTCCACAATGCCTTCATGGAGCCCTGGAAGATGGGTTCTTCAAGCCATTCACATTAACCCTTCTTGTATGAGATATTGGAGAGTTTTACTGAGGCTTCAGGAATCAGAGTCACAGTGGTGAGAAGTATGTAAAACATACAAAGGGGAGGATTATCTCAATATCTGGTGTCACAAGTGATTTGGCTTCTTATGTGTTGATTACTGCAATCAATTTGAGATGGTAAATTATGGGCGAAGAAATGGAGAAAGAAACATTAAACGAATTTGTGAAGGTCAGTGAAAGGCAAAAGATTTATACCGTTCCTGGTGCACCTGTATGTATAATGTACCATAACCATTTAATTAATGTCTGTCAAGGACAAAGGAACAAAAATCGTAGTTGTTTTAGGTGAATGGTTCTTTTATGAAATTTAGGTTGCTAATGTTCTAGCAACTGTGACCACACTTGTAATTTACGCATTAAATGTGTGAACTTTTATATTTTAGTGATGGCAACGTAGGTCCTTTTTTTCACTATTTATATTTGTATCTATTTATCTTATTTAATATCGGTTCTTTATCTATATATGATATATTAAATATTTGTATTTATATTCTATATGATATCTTAAATACTTGAAATAATCAAAATTTCTGAAGTATTCAAAAGCAAGTTAAAGATACAAGATAGGATGTCTTATTTTAGAAATTTGATTTACGAAGTATCCGATATCCCGTGTTTGTCTATTAAAATAAATAATTAAATTTTTATTGATTTGAATTTTATTTTGAAACAAAAAAAAACATAGAATAACTAAAAACATAATCTCATGTCATGGAAACACAGTTGTTTTTCCAACTTTGTACCAAATGAAAAATTAAAGATTTCAGCCTTTATATAATGCTAAATGCAGCGGTATGATCGTGTCTTTTTTTTTTTGACCGTGTCTGTAAAACTAGAAACTTTGAAGTTTAAATATTTTCTTGTGAAGAGAAAAGGAGGTTGCGTAAGAATATGATTACCAAATTTTCTCGTCATCCAAACGGTTTCATTTGGTACTATACATGCAACTCCTATTAATTAATAACGAAAAGTGATAGCAGCCATGGAGGAAGAGGATATGTACTCAGAGGAGCTAAAAAGTCTTAAAGGCTAAAGCTTAGGGATCAAGGAATATCTTTGTTTTCCAATCTGAGCTTTCATTTGTGCATTATTTAATTTCTTGATTTACAAATTGAATAAATCTAAATATACATAAAATGGGAATCGCTTCCAAGACACAAACTAATAATTGGGCAAGGGCATCAGTGACACTTAGTCAAGAAGTGATTGAAAAAAAGAATCCATATCTAAAACTAGCTAGGCTTTCGTGAAATATTTGCTTTACTACTCACAAAAACAATAAAAAGTGGAGGGGAAATTAAAGGGGGCTACATAGTATATATATATATATATATATATATATATGTTGGTTTCTAATTGGAAATAGATCATGCACGTCCACATCGATCTTTGATGAATCTAGCAAATTCAATTAAGTTAACGAAAAGCCTATATAATCTTTCCCATGCAGACATAATAACTAATGCCATATCTGTCTTGAAATTCAACTAACCGAGGGGAAAAGAAAAACCTTATTTATATCCCATAATAACTAATGCCACAAAGAAACCTTGACTTTGGTGGCAGCAGCATCTCATTTTCCTTCTAAAAAGCCTTAAAGAATCAAATAATTGGGAATCGAAAGTATATATAAATGAAAAAGGGGGCCTCTGGTGCTTTTTATTTGATTCCCGTGCTGGATTTTCAAGGGGCATAGTGATAGGCATAGCCATTAATATTAGGCAGCTAGCCCCTATGTAGTACTTATTATAACTTATAACGCACTTCAGAATCTGTTAATCTCTTATATTACTTACGTGTCCGCCTTCTCGCTGGAGGAGACAGTGAAACGAAGGAGTGTGGGAATATGAAGGAAGCTTCTGAGAACCATAGGGATTTGATTAATCTCATTTATTGATGCTCTTAACTAAATAAATAAAAAGCATTCATTAAAAATAATTTTCCATTTACACTTAAAACAAAAATGATATGAACATGTTTACAAAAATTCTCCAAAATAATTAATAAGAATACTTAAAAAAAATGTTCTTTGTTTTTACATTATTGATGATTTTTTCAAGAAAATAGGATTTCAAAACATAATGACAAAATTCTTAAAATTAAAAAATAGTCTAAAAAAATCATCAGCCAAAATATAACTATAATTGTCAAAATAAAACTTAATCAGTTAGATTTGACAAAGAGAATAAAATTAGATGAGAGATGGAAAGAATTTGTTAAACAAAATATAATTAGCTAATTTTAATTAGGGTAAATTAGTCATTTTAGGTGGACCAAAACAATCTCATCCCATGGGATTAGACTAATCCCACCCCCTAGAGTGGGATTAAAAAATAGTTATTTTAGAAAATTATGCTACTCCTGGGAATATAATATTTTCGGGACTAATTTTTTAATCCGCATACCAAAGGCAAGATTAGTCTATGCCGGAGCTCCTAATCCTAAGACTATTTTTTCAATTCGTATACCAGACGCCCCTTAATAGATTGGACTCGGTGAATAAATATCATGAAAGTGGAGAGAGTTTTGGGGAGAATATACTTCAATAATTAATTAATTAATTATTGAAAATATATTCTAATACTTCGCCGGTCCTCACTACTCTAGTATTATCAGATTTGGCTTTTCCTCATTTATTTCACATACACGTACGAAGAAAAACTGCAAAATGTGAGACTTCTTGAGAGAGGAAGTTTTCTGATTCTTGGGAGTTCTATGGCCGGTGGTCTCTAACTCTTCATCTCCGATGACATTTGCTATGTACGGTGAGAGTTCGTGGATCCGAGTTCAAATTTGTAACCGGGTCTTCGTGTGAATATTTAGAATCGACTATCCAGATACGCCCGAAAATTTTACAGTTTGAGATAAAACATAAAAAATCATAAAAATATAAAAGACCACTTTAAAACAAAAAAAAAATAATGTAAGACCGAAATAAATTTTGACCTATAGATAAAGAATGAAAATGAGGTTCTAAGTTCTAACGTAAGTACGTAACTATAAACAAGGGTGAAAGTTTTGAGCTTTGGGGTTACCAAATAAAAAAGAAAAAGTCTTGGGCTTTGGCCCTAAATTGGCAAGTTTATTTCAAATTTCAATGGAGGAATATTAGTAAAATTGAATGAAAGTAATAAAAAATATCATTTCTGTTAAAAAAAAGCTTTTTTTAACTTCTGTTTCCCCAATGTTTAACGTCTGTGTACAATAAAAATTAAACTTTGTTACCGTTCAAAAAATATATTTTCTTAAAAATTAAAAAATAGACAAACATCTCGTCTTTTCAAAATGAATGCTTTTCAAACTAAACAAAAAGCAATTTTCTCTTAAAAAAAAGCTATAATTAATAATTAAACTTTATTCCAGTATACCATTTGTTCATTTAACGTGATAACTTATTTCACATTTAGAAATTTGAACTTTTTTCTTTTCTCGTGTTGAATGCTCCTACATAAATGTGTTTTTAAAGTTCCAAATCCATATTAAAGTCTTAATAGTTTATAATTCGAATCAGGTTAGTGGTGTTTTTAAATCTCCCACCAAATATTCTCTTTATATATATATATATATATATTCATTATTCAGAACAGTACACTACTTCATCTAACAAATTAACAAATATTATTTAAATTTGATGCTGATGAGTTAATTAGTTAATGTTTCTAAGGGCTAATCTACATCTTATTTTAGCTACATGCAAATTAATCCAAAATCTTTGAAGATAAGTAAACTTTAATCCAAAATATTTTCCTGATATTATTTTTAATTTTCTTCATTTATATATTGTTTGTTATTCTTATGACTATTTAATTTCTTTATTGATGAATAGCAATATATGATGTCAAGTTTTAACATAAACTGTCATTGTAGTTACGATATGGCAATAACAAAATAGATAAGTAATTTTATTTTCATAAAAAATATAAACTCTATACAAATTTAATTAATTCTCTGTTAAAAGAAAAAGTGATATTTGAGGGAGCTTTTGTTCCATGGCTATGCGCCTATGCCAATACCTGACAAAGGACATCCTATCCAAACTCCAAAGTATGCTCAACGGGGCTTAAACTTAATTAATTAGTACCCGCGTTAATCATCTTATTATACATAACATATCCTTAGGTGAAATGTGCACCAAATTAAAGTATAATTTAAAGCTAACACTACACTAAGGTATGTTTTATACTCTTCACCAAGCTATTCTTTCCAATCTCTTCCATGTCGTAGAGTTAAAATTAGAATATAGTTGTTGCTTTTCTTAACTTTTTCTCAATTCTCACATCATTTTTTAATGGTCTCTAAAATTTGTTTATTATCAATTTTATCTTCAAAGTTTTATATTTTGATCAATTTTATTTTACACTACTTTCATTCAATGAATAAATTGACAAAAAACTCCACTTGACTTATAACATATAATATAAAAATGTTAAAAATAAATAAATCTTGACTTAGGAAATTGCCCAAAATATAAAATCTTTAAATCTTGACTTAGGAAATTGCCCAAAATATAAAATCTTGATAACAAAATTAACAATAAATAAATTTTGGGAAAGAAATTGATAATTAATATAAATTTTAGACTTTTTGCCAAAAGCAAAGTAATTAAAATGAGTTAATATTATTTGATCACTTGATATGGCATTGGTGTTTGATGCCCCCAAAAGTTTTATATACATAAAAATAATTAAAGTTGGGGATGCAAATGCAATTTAATTCATACAATATTTGGAAGAAGCGTGTTGAAGGAGTGAAGGAGGTACTTTTGAGACTCAATATATTGTGCATCAATGAAAGGCAATTGGTAGAGCACACAGAAGAGAGAAATCAATCAAAATAAGAGACATATATACATACATACATACATAGACGATGATGAAGAAGAATACAACAACAAGAACATTGGTGGTGAAGAAATCTGCAGCACCAAGCCCCGCCGCGAAGGCTGAGTATGTGGACACCACCGCGGCGGCGAGAAAATCCGCCGCCGCATCGGTGGAATTTCCGACGTCGCCAGAAGCCTTATTTGGCGAAGAAATAGTAAATTTCAGTCACCCTCAGCATCCTCTGATTCGATTGGACCTCCCTGATCTCTTCACTTGTTCCGGCTGCAAGGATTACGGCTCCGGCAAGAGATTCCTCTGCCGACACTGCGATTTCCAAATCCACGATTTCTGCGCCTTGGCTCCGGCAGCCCTAAAAGCCCATCCCTTACACTCTCAACACCTCCTAATGTTCAATTCCAAGCCCAAGCCCAAGCCCGGCGCTATCACCAAATCCAAATGCGATGTGTGCGGCAAACATTGCAAGGGCTTCGCCTTCATTTGTGGTGCGTGTGGGTTTCAGATGCATCCTTGTTGTGCAATGCTGTCCAATGAAATCGAATTCTCCGGCCATCCTCACACACTCAAACTCCTTCCTTCTTCTTCTTCTTCTTCGAACGATTCTGGTGGATTTGTGGTGTGTGGAGAGTGCAAGAAGAGAAGATCGGGACGAGTGTATCAGTGTACGGTGTGCGATTACTATGTGCATGCGTTTTGCGCCAAGAATATGGTGAATGGGCTTCGGGCTAACGGTATTAAAGGCCCGGAAAAGCCCAGTATGTTGGGTACTGCGGCCCGACTCGCTTCTCAGGTAGTTGTTGATTTTCTTGGAGGCTTGATTGAGGGCCTTGGAGAAGGCATGGGAGAAGTCCTCGTCCAAAATATCGCCAGGGGAAGTACTCAAAATAAGAATAATAATACTAATACTCTTCATACTACTACTAATTCACCTCCATCAAAATGAAATTTTGGTCCTTCAACTATAGAGCGACTTTCTATTTGCTCTCTAAACCTTTTTTTAGAGTTAATCTAAAACATGATTTTGTCTAATTTTATAGTGAATTGATAAAGAGATAAAAAAAATTCTTTCTCTTTTTATCAATTTACTTATTATAATACGAAAGAAATTGTTCTAGTTCGAAGATAATAGCCGAAAGGAGACATAATATCATGGGACTAACAATGGAACAAGTAAAAATGTTTAAGGATTAAAATAGAACAAAAAAAAGGTTTAGGGACCAAAAATAAAATTCACTCTATAATTTAAGAATCAAAATGAAAATTTGACCAATAACTCTCATCCTAATATTCATCATTTTCTTTTACTTTTATTTAATTTTCTCTAAATGCTTCCCTGTGTTTATTTCTCTGTATTTGTGATCTCTGGTGAAATGTTCATTTACAATACTAATTCTATTGCCATTTGTTCTCCTATTTCTGTCATCTCTTTGTTTTTTGAAAAGCATGTTTTACCATATTGTAGAAAAGCTTCACTGACACGTATGAATGATTAGATTACTCTAATTCAATAATACAAGATAAATATAATTTGTAATCATTGTTGACACTATAAAACTATAAAAGCAATTAAAAGCTCAATTGATCTTATCAACTTAGGATGCTGGTTATTATTATACTTTTTGCGTATTAAAAAAATAGTTGGTTTTTGACTAATGCAAATAATATAGGCTCCTTTATTAATTTGACAAATGATCGGAATTCTTTTAACATAAACACTAATTGATCTAATGTTGAAATTTGGAACAAAATCTTTCACAAAGTTTAGAATCAGAAATAACTTTGAGCAAAACTACTATCAAATATAGGGGAGTGAAAACTCTAACTTTTCGAAAAAAATTACAAAAAAAGTAGATAAAAACTAAGAAAAAAAGTTGGTCTCAAGAGACAACTCTCCATGCAAAAAAGTTGCAAAACGACGGAAAGTGGCGGGAGAGAGGCGAGGCAGTTAGTTCGTCTTCAACTAACCGCGCTTTTAACTCGTTTTTATTTTAGCGCCATTAACTAAATATCAAAGAGTAAAAGGACACAGACTTTTTGCACCTTAATTTTATTTTTCTTTCTATATCTATATAAATACTTCCTTTATTACACTATTTCATAAATTAATCAAACAAATAAAATACATATTGTGCTTTTTACAAATTTTAGTCAAAGATATATATAGATTCTGTTTATTAACTAGAAAGGCACATGAGAGGGAGGTTAGGAGTTAGAGAGATAAAATAAATATTTGTTTAAAAGTGAGAGAAGTAACCTAATTTTATTATATTATTAATTATATAAATTTAGATGGATAAAATTTCAGATTGGACCAGAAAAGAAAATATTAAGAGAGGTAAAATAGAAAAATAAGCAAATAAGTGAATCAACTCAATCAAGTAAATCAAAATAATTTATTATCATAGTAACTAAACAAGAGCACTACTTGCTTCGAATAAAATACCAGAGCTACAGACCAAAACTTTAGNTATTATCATAGTAACTAAACAAGAGCACTACTTGCTTCGAATAAAATACCAGAGCTACAGACCAAAACTTTAGCCGGAAAAAAAAATGAGGGAAGACATAAGAATTCCTTAAGTATATCTATCTATAATAGATATATGGGTGACAATCCCAATCAAACGCTTAGTTAAGAGCGTATTCAGTCTTGCAGCCCAGACCTCAAAAAGAAGCTGCTATTCCCCAAAATAAACAGGAAAACAACAACCACAGTCACAATCAAAACCCACATATATGGTTGCATTCTTCTCTTTCCCCTGTTACGAAGAGGCAGGGGTATAGATTTTGCCTTTGTAGACTTCACCATCTGAGATGGTTTCTGCTGCCTTTTTGTTACCTCAACCGGTTTCTCACATTCTTCGTCGATTCCGGTTACATCTTCCAATGCAGGCATAGATTCTTCTGCATTGTCAACAATTTCAGCAGCAGACGCCTTTCTTCTTTCCTTCTTCCTTGCTTTCTTCTCCCTTTCCTGCAGAAAATAATGTTTCGGTTATATAGCTGAAGAATAAAAGAAAAATAACCAACATTAAAGTCACCTATTCTTCTTCGGGGAGGAATGCGAATTGAAACTATGAAGCATGTAAGCATATTATTACCTTCTGTTTCTGTTCAGCTTCCTTTAGTGCTCTTAAGGCAGCCCTTTGTTGGGCCCTCTCTGCATTGCGCTGTTTTCTCAGCATTGCCTCCTGAGCTTTGGCTATCTCCTCTAGCCTCCGCGTCTCCTTCAACCTTGCTGCTTCCTCTTCATTTCTTTTTTCTTCAGCCCTCCTCAAGATCAGCTCCTCCTCCTCAGTCATTCTCCTAGGTTCTTCCTTCACATCTTCTTCCTCATGGCTAGAAACCATGACCGATGATTTCTCCAAAAGAGGTGGTTTTGCAGGCTTCTTTGTTTTAGGTGGCAGACTACTTTGAACCAACTCCTTTGAAATAGGTTTAACCTCTGAATTAACAACTGCAGATGCCGCTTTATCTTCTTGTTCTAGAGTTGAGTGAGCAGGTGAAGAATTCATTTTGGAAGCGCTTTCATTAAAGAAACT
Organism: Chamaecrista fasciculata; assembly: GCA_003254925.1. Taxonomy (NCBI): domain Eukaryota; kingdom Viridiplantae; phylum Streptophyta; class Magnoliopsida; order Fabales; family Fabaceae; genus Chamaecrista; species Chamaecrista fasciculata. Next base: position 34,917 of record QANZ01011108.1, read on the forward strand.
TGGAATTACAGGAGGCTCTTCATCAGGACCAAGTGAACGACCATCCAGTGTTCTCAGTCTCCTCAGTGTACTCCTGGTGTTGCTCCTTACATACTCCCTCCTGAACTCATCATTTGTGTTCCATAGTTGCATTATGCTCTCAACCTAAAATGTTTATCAGTAAGTGCTGGATTCAAGTCATTTGCTCCACACAATACAAGAAAGAAAAGACAATCTATCTACTTGTTCTCAGTGAAAAAAGAACACCTGACTAACACAAAAGCATTGCAGCTCCTCTCTTTTTCCTTCTGCTGCTAGCTCGTTGGCTTTATTTGCAGCATTTCTGTAATCCCAAAAGTGCTTGATCTGCAAATCAGTGAACAAATGCAAGTTAGGGTCAATGGTTAAGCAATTTACCATTATCAGCTCGCTAAAAATTCAGCATGCAGCACGACAAATAAGTTCAGCCAACAATATTTTAGGAAAAAAAATGAGTGGATATGCCAACCAATATTAGTGTCTGAAGTCTAGACAGTAGATTCAGTGTAATGAATTTCCTTGTGTTAAGCGGGAGGCCGGCATGCTAATTTGGAGACAACTGAACTTCAAATTTCAAAGCCAGGTCACAGCTTTTAGTGCTGTCATAGCGTCATGTACCTCTAAGAAGTCTATAACGTCTCCATTTTGGAAACTCATAGCTATAATGCAACCGTTTCAGACTAGATACCAACTCATGATTAAATGTCTTTCAAACACAATGAAATATTTGAATTTCATTTTGAGTACTTATTGAAACAAATATACAAATTGCCATATCCCACGTCCTGGATTGTATTGTACTGGAGAAAATACTCATAGTCATATCCCTATAACAAAGGTACTAAAATTTGACAGTAGTATGCTTTACTTGTAAAAGTAATAAAAAGACTTAACAAAGGTCAATTACACTGGATTTCGTAAGCAAGAACAAATACAAATTACTAATGGCAATATAATGAGAACATGAAGCAAAAAGTAAACAGAAAGAGGGAAGTGACACTGACGGTTTCTAGTTATATATAACTCACATGAAAATACCAGTACCAGAATATGAATATCATATGTTAAAACTTCGCACCAACAGAAAGTATCCATGAATTTCAAAAAAAAAATAAAAGAAAAAGAAAAAGGCATACCTTCTCATGCAGCCGTTCTCTCAAAGCCTGTAGCTTAGCAAATGCCTCTTGACGGATATCATCTGCAGCTCTGAACTGAGAACTCAAGTCACTTAGTTTACGGTATTCAACATCATATTTCACTTTTGCAGCTTTAGTTACAGCTTCCAACTTCAGAACATTTTGTCTAAGAGATTCCGCTTCCTTCCTCAAAAGCTTTAAACTCTGGAAATAATACATAAGTAAAGATATTAAAAACATTTTATCAAATGTGGATTGCTATCCACTAATTAGAAAAAGAAAATGCACGGGCAAAGGAATAGCATATTAAATTAAAGTCACCTTCATGGCTCAAGGATCTGAGTTAGAATCCCAATTAGAGCCAAAATAACCATAAAAACCAAATGATAGCATGTTGGTGGTTAATTCAAAATATATTTTAAGAGCAAGCTGACGATGGTACCTCAAAGTGTTCTTCAATACTGCCTTTTTTATCTGAGGACTGTTGCAACTGTTCCTGCTTTGCCATATTTGAAGACAGCTCCTCACGATGTTGCTTCAATTGTTTGATTTGATGCAGTAAAAGCTTTTCCTCCTTTAGAGGCAGAGTTTCATGCTCAATCATGTGCTCCATGTTTTTTATCTGCTTAAATTTCATATATTTGGAAAAGTAAGGGCTTAAAATGGGTAGAAGTTTATGAAACAAATTGTTCTAAATATTTCCAGCAGAAGAACGAATGCATACCCTGACAGCTATACCCTCAACAGAAATTGCATTGTTTAATCTGTTGATAATGGATTGAACAGAATCCATTTCCTGTCGTTTGGACTTGAGCAGGTCTCGAGCAGCTCTCTCTGCTGAAATTGCAGCTTCAACATCTTGAAAACATTCCTGACGAGTGGCCTGATCATAAAACAATGTGACATGAAATACTGTTGAACTTCAAATAAAAAATTTGTTGGTTTGGCCATCACAATAAGAGTAAAGTATCTGTGCAGAACCCGTACCTTTTTAATCTGAATTTCAGCTCGAATTGCATCTCTCCTTTTAGTTTTGTCATCTACTTGGAACTGAGCATGTTTTATCTGTTCTCTTATGTTTTTTTCTTCATCATATCTTGGAATCCTGATCAAAAAGTAGAATGGTTTTTTCACTGTCTCTGCACCCAGGTTCTGTCCATCTAAAACATCAACTGAAGCTTCCTGGGTGGGTCTAGAGTCTTTGTCAACCTTAACCTCTTGAAAAGAGCCAAAATTTATGAACAGGTCCTCTTCCTTTTCAACAGAAGACACATCTTTACTATCTAAAGAATCAACATCCATGTTGGGTAAAATGTTGCTATCTCTGGGTGTATCTGTGCTGCTTAAGGCCGGTAAATTTTCAGTTTCAGGAACTAATTTGACATCCTCAACAGAACAAGTGTCCAATTTACCTCCATTGTCTGCTAAACTATTTGCATGTGATTCTATATCAGTTTCAGTATCAGAGTGGAAAGAAGGTCTATCCAGTAGCAGGCCATTGTCAGGTTCAGTATTGAGTTGTGTGTCATAAGCAAGATAAGAATCTCCAATTTCACTTTCTTTTGTTCCCAGTTCTTCACATGCAGTCCCTGATCTGGCACCATCCACGATACAAGCAGTAGAACTTTCCAAACTTTCAATCTTATCCTCAGAAGATTGACATTGATTACGTTCAACTAACGCATTTTCACCAGATACAGTGACAGGTGAGGTTTTTACACTTTCAATCAATCCATTGCATTGAGAGGTCTCCTGATTGGAATCAGGACTTCCCAGATCACTTTCAATAATTTCAATGGGAATGTTATGTTCACCAGCAATATGATTGGAATCAGCAGTTTTTGAAACTTCATCTTGAATGTAATCACTAATTAAGCCACTACTTTCATTTGAGAGAAACCCATTGGCAACAGCTGCACCTATCTTCATATCACCCACAAAGCATGAATCTTCTGTCAAATTCTGTTCCAAGTCTTCCTTAAGCTTATCCGTTCCGCTCACTGGTTTACCTTCAACAGCAATCTCATCACCATACTCACTCAAATCTTTGTCTGCCAAATTGTTTGGAGAATCTGCCCTTGCTACACTATTGAATTCCTGAATTCCTCTCAAATCTGGAACAGAAACAGATTCAGTTCCCTGCTCAACATTCTCATTATATGTACAGGTTCCATTCTCGTTTTCTGGACTGTTTTGAATAGTTGCACCAACTAAATTGTGAAATTCTTCATTTTCTGTCACATTAGTGGCAGAAACAGAATCACTCTCCAGCCTAACATTCTCAGTGTATTCACTTAGTTCTTTCTCTTCAACAGTAACAGCTACATCTTTTAACTCTTGGCTTTCTTTATCCGATGCTGACACACTTTCCTGCCTAACATTCTCCCCATCAATACTATGACTGGGTTCAGGAGACATCGCACTATTAATTTTCGTTTCACAGCTTTCTTCTACAAAATTGGCAGACACCACAGAACCAACTGAGCTATCTTCCGCTGTATTTAACTGCTGTTGCCTTTTCAACTCACATTCGGTGACCTCCGAAACCATCAGTAAAGATTCAGGAACGGGCTGCATCTCAATTGGCCCATCCACCACTTGTTCAATATCGAACTTCTGCCCATCAAATTTCCTATGCTCAGCTGGATCATCACTATTTTCAAATGATTTCCCAGAACTAAGTTCACCCTGCAACCCCTCTGGTGCATCAAAGGTGCCGTTGCTATCAGCAGTGAAGCAAGGAACGTTTTCCTCACTGTTGCTCTTCTTATCGGAATCACTGCCATTAAGATCCGATTCACCGGAATCACCATCCGCAGCAACCACTTCACTTCCGTTGACAAAGACGTAGGAGCCGTCAGCATCATTCTTGCGATCTACATTATCAAGCACCACCTCCTCCTTCCCCACCCCATCAGAATCAGCAATGCAGAAGGAACCGAATTCGGTATGACCATTACCATTCTCCGCAACGCACTTGTTCTCAACCTCCTGAAGATCCCCAACGATATCGGAGACTTCAACATGTACATTCTCCTCCGTCGTCATTGAGTTTCTACAACATTCGAAAAAAAAAATCCAAACGGTGAAATTATATAGAAAATTCAAATAGACTTAGCAAAAGCACGGGATCAAATCGACACCTAAACATTGCATCAATTAATCAAATACAAACACAACACGAAAAACAATGCGAAGTCATAGGTACTTACCGGGATCAAAAGGAGCAAAGTCAGATCAATTGTCGGCGCAAATAGCAAAACACAGATCCACAGGTAGATCAGCGAATCAGGAAGAGAATTGTTTAGGGTTTGAGAAAGTGTGAACGCAAAATGGTGGTGTGGCCTGAGAAGGAAGACGAGTAAGAGGAAGATGGCGAGGAAATAGATCAGTCTTTCAGTTAGTGTCGGCTTATAGTTTATACGTCTCCGATACTCTCTTTCATTTGAATCTTGAAGTTGAAACTTGGGAGTTGAATCTAAATCGGATACCTGTTTACAGAGATAACAAATCTTAATTAAAATCAAA
>QANZ01011154.1:0-28122 GCA_003254925.1 Chamaecrista fasciculata
GCATTTGGTCAAGGCCTATGTAAAGTCTAAATAGAGTGCAGGCACATACATTTCTCATTTGAGCGTTAACATTTAACAACGTTACCAAGTGACGTAATTGTAATTCCCTTTTCCTCCCCTAAAATTTTGAGAAAACTTATTTTTTGGTCTCTTAATCGTTACTGAGTCAACAATCTAGTCCCTGAATTATAGGAAAATACAAAGAAGTCCTTGAATTTTACAGCTCCGTCAACTTTTTGGTCACTGAATTGTAGGAAAATACGGATCAGTCCCTGAATTTTATATCACCGTCAACCTTTTAGCCCTTGAATTATAAGAAAATACGAATCAATCTCTAAATTTTACACCACCGTCAACCTTTTGGTCCCTGATTGTGGTGTAAAGATCCACAATGGTTAAAAGCTCAGGGACCAAAAGGTTTACTGTGGTGTAAAATTCAGGTACTGATTCGTATTTTCCTATAATTCAAGGACCAAAAGATTGACGGTGGTGTAAAATTCAGGGATTGATTCGTATTTTCCTACAATTCAGGGACCAAATGGTTGACAATGGTGTAAAATTAAGGGACTGATTCATATTTTCTTACAGTTCACAGACTAAATCATTGACTCAGTAACAACTCGGGGATCAAAAAGTAGGTTTTGTCAACTTTTTAGTACTTAAATTGTAGAAAAATACGAACAAGTCCTTGAATTTTATACCACCGTCAACCTTTTGGTTCATGAATTGTAAGAAAATACAAATTAATCTCTAAATTTTACACAACCGTCAACCTTTTGGTTATTGATTGTGGTGTAAAGATCCATAATGATTAACAATTCATGGACCAAAAGGTTTAATGTGGTGTAAAATTCAAGTAGCGATTCGTATTTTTTTACAATTTAAGGACCAAAAGATTGACGACGATGTAAAATTCAAGGACTAATTCGTATTTTTCTACAATTCAGGGACCAAAAGGTTGACAATGATGTAAAATTCAAGAACTGATTCATATTTTTCTACAATTAAAGGATCAAAAAGTAGGTTTTCTCCGAAACTTTCAATAATTGCCTTTTGTGCGTCCCAAAATAACTAAACTTCCATTAAAGTCCCAAAATCTGCAGCACGTAACGACTAACGAGACCTGCGGGTGACGGTATCGTTGTCTCTGCAAAGTAAAACAGAGTAAAAGAGACGACGACTTTGGTATAAGGCTAAGCGGTGCTGTGTCTTCAAGTGTCGTGCATGCATTTTATGCATCTGTTGCTTTGCATGCACTCTCTTTCTCTCTCTAGCTTTCTCTCTCTATCTCTCTCTCTCTCTCTATCAAGCCCATACACGCTTACGATTTCTCTCTCTACGAGTCACGCCCTCTGCAACGAAATCGGTATTATTATTGCCGTTACGTTCGCGATTTTACCTGATATGTAAATACATATATATATATATATATTTGGTGTTTCGTCTTCATTGACTTTAATTGACTCCGTTCTTCGTCGTCTGTGTTTGCGGAAGAAATTTCATTCATGGGTTTTTGAGTGGAGGCAGAGAGTTGTGTGTTTTTGTTTTGTTATTGTGAATGAGCCAATCGTATGTTATTTTGGTTTTTTCAACTTTTAATATTGGTCTAATTATTATCTCTTTCTTGTTCCCACTGCAAATCTTGAAACGCGTGCGTGAATTCTTTCTTGTGCAGTGAACTTAGCTGATTGAAATTTTGCGTTTCTCGTCGAAAGGGGTTTTAGGGTTTTTGATTTTTGATTCTGTTTATTTTGGAGTTCAGAGAGCAATTGATTTTTCAAATTTATGGGGTCCGACGTTTGCGTGAATAATGTTTCCTGTGGGTCGGAGTCTGACCATGAATGGAAGATTGGGTGGCCTTTGCGATCTGGTCGATTCGCTCAATTCTGCGATAAGTGCGGGTAAATTATCATATTCTCTACCCCTATGCTTGTAATTTGATCTACTTGCTATTATTGGCGAGATTTCACGCTGTTACGATAATTTGGGATTTATGAGTCGTATTCTTATTACTTCTTTTTGGTTCCTATGGATGACTTGGGTTTTGACTTGATACCATTAAGGTTCAATTTTTTTTTCAGTTTTTGTCCTCTGGGATTTTCCGGTTTGTAGGGGAGAGCCTGATATAATGAGAATAGTAGCCTTGCAGTCAATAAATGTGTAATTATATAAAGTTAGTAGTCCTTAATAATGAAATTTGACAAAGAAGTTAAGACTCTGATGTGGGCTAAATTCTTTTCTTGTCTTATGTGTGTGTTTATTGAAAAAAGTTGCAGACTAAAAGCATGGAACACTGTAAAGGTTGGTAAGTACGAAACTTTTAATAAGCTTTAGAAATAGTGTGGTAGTCTGTATATGTTAGTCTCTAAAGTGTCTTGAAGTTGCTCGTGTACTTATTTTAGCAGTCTGGTTGTGAGTAGAACCAATTAATTTGTTCTTCTATGGGCGTGGGATCAATGTACCTTAAGAATGAACATTAAAGTGTGTATAATCATACAGATACCATGGTATAACAATTCTTAATTGTGTGCATGAAAATATTTCTTAATTTTTGTTTGTCATATTTTTCGTTGACCAATACATTGACTTATTCTTACGTTATTAGAATTTCGAAGGAATGCAAGTCCAGCGCCGCTGATTCCACGTAAGTGCTGAAAAATGATTTGTGCGTTTCTAATTTTTCATTATAACTATAGTATAAGTGATTGTTGTCACGATTATCGACACTCACAAACATTGGATCTTTCCCTTTTCCGCATAACTTTGTGCGTTTCTTACGTTATGAATGGTTTTCTTTGTTGAATACATGGCATCTCTTTTTATTTCTTATTATTTCTTGCTCATTGATATTTCAGTTTGATTATTGTAACCGTTTTCATTGTTGAATTAATTCAACTTGGTTGCTGTCAGTCTAATGTTTCATTGCCGGCTTCCGTCAGAATGTATAAATAAGATTTTCAAATAGTAATTATCAACAAGTTGGTTTCACTGCATATTTTGGTTTTTGTAGTCAAGTTGATGATAGGACACACAGTGCTGCTCTTTATTCTTTTATACATTATGGTAATCTTGACATGGATTTTCGTTAGCGGTAATTTGTTTATTGACCTTATGGACCATCTTTGATGTGTCACTCTATGTGCTTTAGATCTACCTTTGAGGATTTTGCTTTCTGTGTTAAATTCCACCATGGAGAAACTGGTTGGAGGAATTGCGGCTTTTGCAACAAGGTAATCTGATTATCATTTCTTTCTTTGTATGCTTTTTAATTAATTTTTTTCCTTTTTGTTTAATTTCTGTTCAAGCCTTCTCTTTCTTTCCTTTGATATTGTGTCTACTTGACTTGGTTTGGCAGCCTATTCACTGTGGATGCATAGTATCTAAGACTTTATTCGAGTACCTTGATTTTGGCGGTATAGGTTGCATTGGCTGTATAAAGGCTTCCCAATATCATTTGGTAAGTTCGTTCAGTCTGGATTTATTTTTCCTCTATATGATTTCCTGGTCTATAGTATGTTCTTGTTTTGGTAATTACTGATCTGTTTCTATCAAGGTCTACTCTTTTTCTTATTTTTGCTAAACCTTTCCATCTATAGTTCACTTTTGTACATGGATGATGACAGTTCTTCAACAAATTTGGTTACTTGTATTAGCATTCTTTTCTAATTTTACTAATTGTTTTTGATAGCCAATAATCTCCTACATACTGAAATGGGCAATGGCAATTTCAATGTGTATATTTTCTCTTGTAAATAAAGCTTTACGTCCAAACTTCTACTTGTCAGCACTAGGGTAACGATGCATGTAAGTCTGACAATTTGAAGGACCTTACGCTTCTGCTAGAGTTATTTTCTAATAACGTTAAGCATATTGTACTTGCCAGTTATTTCTACTTTCTTGTTAGTGATTCTGTGAGTCTGTGACCTAGTATATGTTATTGCACTTTGTTACCTAGTGTAATGTTATCAAAATAGTTTTGAAGAGGCTGCACTTATGTTATTTGACTGTCTGACATAGTAAGTTCACACTCCTGTTACTTAACTTTTTCCCCCCTGCAGATGCAGAGTACTAAAAAACCTAATGGAGCTGTTATATCAGCCATAAAAAGCACAAGTGATCAAAATCCTATTCATATTGATGGTAGACTGCTTGTCGATAGTGTCGATGAAGGAAAACTTATGCAGTTATGTAGAATTGTTGAAGCTAGTGAAGCTAGTTGTCAGAATCAAGCTCAGAGAGATGAAATAATTTCAGCTAGTGGGTTAAAAAGCCAAGAAGTAAATTGTCTAACCAGGAAAGTGGATTCAGGATTTTCAAGTTTGATGACTACATCTACTCAGCCACTGAAATTTCCTGTGTTAGAAAATAATAGAGCAACATGGGAGAATAAACGTATGTATGAACCACCTGCTCTGCCATCTTTGAGTATGTCCCTGGGAACACCATCAGGAAGCTCTGTCGTGCCTTCTGTTAGAGAGATTGCAGAAGCAAGGCTTGAGGCAAAATCATCTCCTTCCTTTCATCAAGGGCAAAGATCTCGCCCTATATTGCCAAAACCATCAAAGACTGGGCTTACCATGAATGCAGAAACAAATAAAGGAATGAGTTCTCAGGCGCGTGTTGCCCGGCCACCAGCTGAGGGAAGGGGCAAGAATCAGTTACTTCCTCGATACTGGCCCAGAATTACTGATCAAGAGCTGGAGCAATTGTCTGGAAGGTATCCTTAAGAAATTGTTTTTTTGGGTCTTTTACATATCTACAGTAACCTCTGTTATAAACAGGCCGATCTGATCATTAATTTCCCTCAATATGTTATCATAGCTTGAAGTCCACTGTAGTGCCATTATTTGAGAAGGTGTTGAGTGCCAGTGATGCAGGTCGAATTGGCCGTCTTGTTCTTCCAAAAGCATGTGCTGAAGTAAGTCTATAACTTTATTGTCCTTAATGACTTATTTTCCATGCCTACTTCTGGATCTCTTTCTATATCTATATGGGAATATTTTTTTCTGTTTTTGTTTGTTTAATAAACCAACATTGCTTACCATGTTATAGGAAGAATCTAACAAGCAGACATATGAATTGCAGGCTTATTTTCCTCCTATTTCTCAATCAGAAGGTCTTCCTTTGCATATTCAAGATGTGAACAAGAATGAATGGACATTTCAGTTCAGATTTTGGCCCAACAACAACAGCAGGATGTATGTACTAGAGGGTGTAACCCCATGCATTCAATCGATGCAGTTATGTGCGGGCGATACTGGTATATATCTTTAGAGAATAAGTTAGTGCGCTGCCTATTGCATTACAAGCTTGCAATTTGTGCTCCTGATGCTTTTTTTTTTGGAAAAAAAAAACAAAAAGAAAGAAAATTCTGCTTTATGTCGAAAATTGAAATGCCGATAAAAATAGATATGATTTTTTGGGAAATAATTCCTTTTATAGTGTCTATTGGTAGCCAGCACTACATATGACCAATGGTTCAAGGGTAAGCCAATGGCATGTTGTGGCCATTTTACTTTGATGTGCTGGCTCGTGGATGCTTATATTTGGATTCTGTTATTTGCTTGTATTCTTTCTGTCATTTCTCTTCGAGTTTTGAATGTGTCGTATAGAATAGGGATGACCTTTTTTTCATATTTTATTTTTGGTGTTTTAATCTTTTAAGGAAAAATGAAAGAATTCATGATCTTATGAAATTGATCACTATATATATTATTTGTTTATAGTGTTGAACAGTTGATATATTTGGAGAGCTAAATTTGTTATGAAAATCTGATGTAATTATTTTTTTGGTAACAAATCTGATGTGAATTTCCATTTCTATATGATCTTTGTTTTGTTGCAGTAATATTTAGTAAGATAGATCCTGGAGGCAAACTTGTTATTGGTTTCAGAAAGGCATCAAACCCTGTAGAAACACAGGTTGTGACAAATCTCCACTTTACTATCTGCATTCTCTTTTTATATAGTTCTTCTGTATTCTTCTCTTCCATTTTTGAATATGTGATGTGATTTTGGTCCCCAAAAAAAATGTTTTGTGATTGTTTAAGCAGGATGCCTCTACATCTGCACATTCTAATGATGTTTCTTCGAAGGAAGCAACCCTTTCTGGTGCAATTGAGAGCCTGCCTGCAGGAAGTAGTTATTCAGACCTTCTCCAGTCCATGGAAGGGAACAGGGAACCTAACTCAAATGGACGATCAGAACACCTGCATTTAGGTAGCCTGGTTGCTGCTTTGCCTAAAACTGAAAATATTGGAGAGGCAACAAACAATAACATGATGCAGCAACCGATTTCAGTTTCAGAGAAGAAGAGGACTCGTAATATTGGGCCTAAAAGTAAGAGATTGCTCATACACTGTGAGGATGCTTTGGAGTTGAGACTTACATGGGAAGAAGCACAGGACTTGCTTCGTCCACCTCCTAGTGTTCCCCCAAGCATTGTCACAATTGAAGACCATGAATTTGAAGAGTACAATGTATGTGTGGATATGAACTGATATAATTTGGTGAATATTTAAATTTCTTTTGACAAGGCTAATCTATGTGATCTCTCTGACTTATGTCATTCAGGAACCCCCAGTTTTTGGTAAGAGAACTATATTCAGTGCCCGTCGATCTGGGTAAGATTATCAGCAATATTTATTTGGCATATACACACACACACACACACATTGGTCATATTTACTTTGCATATTTACAATTGTGTTTAAAAGCTCGAGAATGTCTTGGCTGGATATTATTACTTTCTAAAGGCGTTTGTACGTCGGGCTTGCCTTCGAATTTGGTCTAACAGATAGTGGCAATATGATATTTTTCTGGCTTCTCTTGTTTAAACGGAAAAAATGTACATAATTAACTATCTCCTGCTTGTCTCCTGTTTAAATGTTAAGGTCATGACAGTTAGTTGTAATCTTTCATTTATATACTTTTTTCCCGTTTAAATGTTTCCTCATTTGGGTTTGTCTCTCAAGTTAAACAAATAATGAAGAAGAGCAAATCTGTCATTTTGTTTTTTTAAAAAAAGGTAAATGAACTTGAAAGGTTTCTACTTTGTTCACGTACGCACTTCCATTATGCTTGTTGAATTGGATGTGATTAAATGTGGTTATTTAGTTGTTATTGATATTTGCCAAGGTCAGCAATGATGATTAATAATGGAAAATGGAAAGGACCACCTGTTCATATTGAGGCTTTAGTGAAAGTCAAGTTCATATCTGTGGTCTTTGATGGTTCTAAATCAAATTCCACAGATTTGGCTTAAGTATGTGGTTGTCTTAATTGAAATGCTCATTCGTTAAAGAAACTGCCCACACACACGTGTGCGCATTAAAAAAATATATATTTTCTCTAATTTATGAATAACAAACCTCTTAAAAAGAAAATTGAAATTTGCTTACGAGAATGATAGTTTAATTAGAATTAGGTATTAGATGAATCTTACTTATGCACCTTGTCCTGACAGAATACATATCTGCCATATGGGCGTGGCGAAGAAATATGCAACTTGTGGTTCAATGTTTTAATTCTTTCATTCAGGGGACAAGAACAATGGGCTCCATGTGATGATTGCTCTAAATGGCGAAGGCTGCCCATGGATGTTCTTCTGCCTCCCAAGTGGACTTGTTCTGATAATGTCTGGGATGAAAGCAGGTATAACATTATTGTGTTTCTAGAACTTTTCTGAATATAAGAGATTGCTCATATAAAGAGTTATCACTAATGTGAGAAATGTTCTTTCAGGTCTTCATGTTCTGCACCAGAGGAGCTGAGTCCTAAGGAATTGGAAAATCTTCTTAAAACCAGCAAAGGTATGATCCTATGTGTTTTTCATTTAAACTCTGCATGTCATGTTTGGAATTGGGTTTGAGGTCAATGTTGTAGCCCATGTTATTGAATGTTAATTATGCTTGAAATGTTTATGCAAGATGGGTTTACATTCATTGATTTAAGAACTGATATTGAAAGAAGTAATCCAATATATATATATAGTCCTGTTTTGCCTTCAAAATGAATTCTTCCATGTCTATTTTTTTCAGTCATTCCGAATTTTCTTGATGATTGGACTCAACTATTTATTTGTCTTTAGACCCTCAATGGTTAGTATCAAAATTCCTGAATCTTTCTTTTTTCCTGGGAACTTGGCAGATTCCAAGAAGCGTAGAGTCAACAAATCATCCCAGGAACCCGAACCTTCTGGACTGGATGCTCTAGCCAGTCTAGCAATCTTGGGAGACAATCTTGTCGAGCCCTCTGATTCATCAGCCGGAGCCACCACCAAACACCCTAGACACCGTCCTGGCTGTACTTGCATCGTGTGCATTCAGCCACCAAGCGGAAAGGGGAAACACCATCCAACATGCACATGCAATGTGTGCATGACCGTGAAAAGGCGTTTCAAAACCCTTATGCTGCGCAAGAAGAAACGCCAATCGGAGCGAGAAGCAGATGCTGCTGCTGCTGCCCAGATGGATCAGAGAGATGAACCAGATATGAATAATAACAATGGAGCTCCAACTGAAGACACAGAAGGAAGCCGAAAGAGAAGACGGCTTGAGGAAGGTGAGACCAGTGCTGGACAAATTGATCTGAATTGTCATCCCGATCGAGAAGACATGGAAGTTGATGTCGCAGCAGCAGCAAGACCTAGCACCAGCACCAGCATGAATGGTCATTTTGAAGCTCCAAACAATCCAGTAGTGGAATACATGAATCAAAATGGCTCCACGGAAGAAAGTAATCAGAGTTTCTTGTCTAACAGTAGAAGCTTTCCACCAGTTGTTTGGGCAAGAGACAGAAGAGATGATGATGTGTGCTGTGATCCCAATTCAAACGACAAGACTCGCAAGAATAATCATTCTTGATTAGTGAGATCTATTTATTAGTTTTTTCCTATTATAAAGTTCATATATATATAGTTGTTTTCCTTCTTCAAGGGGCGTGGTATAAGTATAAACCTTGCGGTCAAAAGGATGTGATTTTGGTAGCATTTGGTCGTGCATGAAGATGGGTTTTACTTTTACACATTTCTTTCTCCCTTTGAACTTTTTATGATGTGTTCTTTTCTCGTTTCTCTCATAGTGAAAAGTGCAAGATAGCAAAAAGTTTACCATGTGTTCATTTAATTAATGTTGGTTGTTAAATCTTCCGATAAAAATGCGATAATTTGGATAATTCTTAAATAAATGTTCCTTGAATGGAAAATGTACCAGGGAGTCACGTGAACTTAAGCATTTGAACAAATATGGTACAAATAAATTTGTCATAAATAAAAATGAGTGTAAATTTGTGAGTAAATATATAATTTAGTTCTTAATTTATAAATGAGTTGACACTTCAATATTTTTTTTGGGTACAAAAAAATTTAGATAAGTTGGGCCTCAAAGGTTCACTAAGGCCCCCAAGACTCTATGAGCGTCTATAGAGATACTTACATATTGCTTACCAATAAGACTTAGGTTTTTGAAAGTCATAAGATGATAGTAAAAAAAAAAAGAGAAAGAGAGATGGGAAGAGAGAAGGGAGAGAAGAGAGAGAAAAGAAATACAAAAATGACACATTAGAAAAATGGTCAACTTGGAATTTTATTTTTTCAAAAAAATTGATACATCACACTAAATAAAAAATTTAATGGAGTTATGTTTTGAACCAATAGAATAATTAGAAAAGTTTGAAAATGATCACAATGAGTCAATGAATAAGAGCTTAAATTTAAACAAGAGCTTGAGATATTGCATTTTCGAGAATAAGATCAGACTAAAATTTGTAAAAGCAAAAGGATTTTTTTTACCAGAACTAATTACGAGAGTTCAGTTGATGAAAGATATAATTATAATTAAATTGTTCTTGTTATTTTAAAATAAATATAATTTTTTTAACTTCAATAATCTATTGTAACTTTGACCAAATTTATCATTCAATTTCAATTGGTGTCTTACTGTCTTAACCAAAGGTTACAATTTTCAATGATTTAATTGAAACAGTATGTATCATTCACAATTAATTCGATAGAAAATAATACAAATCTTTTTATCCCTTGGTCTCTTTTTAAAGTTGACAATCAAGGACTCATTGATGACACAAAAAGCTCCTTTGGTCTCTTTTTATCCCTTGCATCGTCTCACCATTAAAAAAAAAACAACTATTACAAATCATACACTAAATTTAGTCTCATATTAGATTCTGTATATCTCTCTCCCTTGGGGTTTGTTTGGATTCATGAAGGGGAGGGGGAGAGAGGAGACTAGAGGGGGAGGGAAGGGAAGAGATCGGAGGGGGAGAGGAGGGAAGTTCTTCCCCTTGTTTGGGGATGTAGCTCTTCCTCCAAAATACTCCAATTTCAAGTATTTGTAATTTGTGAATGAAGGAAGTGAATGAGGGATTAACTTTTAATCCCTCATAATCTTCCTTTCCAATCTCCAAGTTTTCAAATAAGGGGAAGAGGTCCCAACCTCTCCCCTCCCTCTCCCTTCTTCCTCAATATCCTCAATCCAAACAAACCCTTAAGTATGATGTGGACATCTGACTTAGAAGATACTTTAATTTCTTATCTTTGAGATAAGTTGCGATTTTGGTCCTATATCTTTCTTTTGTCTTTTGTAATTTTGGTCCTCCATATCAGCTGTACACGTTACATTAAGGGTTTGTTTGGATTGAGGATATTGAGGGAGAAAGAAGGGGGAGGGGAGAGGTTTGTGACCTCTTTCCCTTGTTTGGAAACAAGGAGATTAGAGGAGAAGAGAATGAGGGATTAGCTATTAATCCCCCTTCCTCCTCATTCCTTCACAAATTACAAATACTCTAAATTGGAGTATTTTGGAGGAGGAACTACTTCTCCAAACAAAGGGAGGAGCTTCCCTCCTCTCCCTCTCCAATCTCTTCTTTCCCCTCCCCCTCCATGAATCCAAACAAACCCTAAACGAGAGAGATCGACATAATTTAGAGTGAGATTAATGATAAAACTTTTTACAAATATAAAAGACCAAATCTGTAAAAAAAAAAAAAATAAAAGTCTAATTTGTGACTTGGCCAAAAATAAAGGATCAAATCTGAAAAAAGAAAAAACAACATTTATCATTCAAAGATCATTAATCTAATATTCTATTGTAAACAAATTTGATAGAAAATAATAGAATATATGATTTATTATTAATACGAAGAGGTGTTATATTCTCTTCCAATCCACACATATTTGAAGAACACTCTCTCTCTCTCTCGTCTTATTTATCTAGGCAGACATAATATATCTTGCCATATTGACAATCGGAAGACTAATTCTTTTTTTTTTTTTTTAACAGAAAGAAACAATCAAAGACTTCCCTTATGGTCTCTTTTTATCCCTCACAAATCTAACTAATCTATCAACTTATGATAAACCTCGGGTGCCAATCTGGGTTTAGCTAAGGCAACAAGCGGGTTAGCCAAAAACATACTATCCTCACACTCACTCACATCAATCCTCTCTCTGCCGCCACGTGGCACGCTCCAATCAAACGCATGCACTAGCCTAGCAAACAAAGTCATCACCATTGTGGTCCCCAGCAAAAACGCAGGACACCCTCTTTTTCCAGTTCCAAACGTCACAAGATCCAAACCCGGTTCTCGAAGGTCCGAACCCGAATAATTATGCTCTTTTCTGCTGAGGTGGCGCTCCGGCTTGAATTCGAGTGGGTCGGCCCAAACCGTCGGGTGTCGTCCGAGCTCGGGACGACTCACGAGCACGTGACTTCCTTTGGGAATGAAGTAGTTGGAAACAACGGTGTCTTGTAAACTCACGTGAGGTACGATGAATCCGACGATTGGATGGAGGCGAAAAGTTTCACGCGCGCATGCTTTGACGTAATTGAGATTAATGAAGTCGGATTCTTGGACGAGTCTTAACTTCCCAACGACGTCGTCTAGCTCTTTTTGGGCTTTTTGGAGAATGTGTGGGTGGTTTATCATTTCTGCTAATCCCCATTCTATTGCGTTGGAGGGATTGTCAAGCCCAGCAAGCAGTATTTCCTGTAACGTACATACAACAACTACAATTTGTATGTATATCTATATATATGTTTTTTATTTTACTTTTGAGTAAACTAAAAATTTGGTTAGTGAAAGACGTCTAAACCAATAATTCGATTTTTAAAAAATTAAAATATTAAAAAATACATATTTAATTTTTAAAACATTAAATCGATATACTTTTTAGTTCTTAAAATATTAAAATAGTAAACTATGTAGTTCATAAAAATGACTAATTAGTATACTATTTTGATATTTTAGGGATTAAATTATATTTTAAATTTTAAAAATTGAATTATTAATTTGGTGATCTTTATCAGAGACCAAATTATTAGTTTACTATTTATTTTTTTCTTTTTGTGGACAATGTAATTTGTGTGTATATGCTTCCATTGTTATCACAATGTATGATTCAAATAAAAAAAATATATATTATTTAGTCGTGAAATTATATTGAGTTATGAATTAATTTTTTTAACTTTTTAAAAATATCACAATGTATCAAGGACCATTGTTTGATTTCATTTTCTAAAAGTATATAAATTTTTAAAAATATTTCTTGAGCTTATTCTTAAAAATGTTTTTTTTTTCTAGAAACTAAAAATAAAATTTTGAAACTCTTGTTTAATTTCTAGAATAATTTTGAGAATAATGAAACAATAAATCTTTTGTTTTATTAACATTTTTTGGGCCGAAAATTATATTTTTTAAATTGTTTTAATAGNAAAAAAGAGAGTGCACATACATGGGGAGGTGAATGGAGAGATTGGAGAGAGAATATATATACCATAATCTGAGATTTAATTTCCTGTTTTGTCAACAAGGGCTTGTTGTGAGCATCCTTGAGTGAGATAAGAACATCAAGCCAATCATCTTCAACCTTTCTGGTCCCATTTTTCCACTGTTGGATTCTATCATCAATGATTGGATCATGATACTTGTTTAAGGTGGCAATGGCTTTCTTGATAATGGCTTCATGACCTTGCAAATCTAGGCATCTCAGGTATGGCAGAAAATCAGAAACACAGAAAGCAAACTGGTGAGAAAGAGCAGTGAAAATAGCATCCACATGCTCTTCCTCTTCAAAACCACTTCCTCCATCACTCCTTCTTCCTTGATCTCCAAAGTACCTCTTGTTGAACAACAATCTCCTAAACACATTCCCACAGTAATTCCTAGCAGCAATTCTTACATTCACCACCCCACCATCATCATTCATTTCACCCTCCTTGTAAATTTCATAGAATAATGAAATCATAGTTAGTATTATATCATCCATGATATATAATTATTAAACGTTAAATAGTCATTTTGGTCCTCAAACTATGAGATTGGTTTCATTTTGGTCCTCAAAATGTTTAATTTTTCCTTTCATTTTGGTCTCCAAAATGTGATTTCATATGGGTTTTACTATTATTTTTAATCTGGAGAACTGAGATAGATTATTTCTCACTCATATGTGTCATAATAACAAGCGAGTTGACAAAGTGAGAGAAAAATCTTCATTTTTAGTCACAAATTGAAGATAAATTTATGGTTGATTTTTCTTTAAAGAATGGATTTTTTTTCTCTCTTTGCCAAATCACTTATTAATAGTTTGAGGACCAAAATAAAACAAATATGAAAGTTTGAGGACTAAAAGAAAACAAATGTAAAAGTTTGAAGACCAAAATGAAGCAAATGTGAAAGTTTGAGGACTAAACTGGAACAAAAAATAGTTTGAGGACCAAAACAAAACCAACTCCATAATTTGAGGACCAAAATGACCTTTTAACCATTATAAATTCTCAAAGTCTAATTATTGATCATGATAATTCTTAAAGTTAGTTTAAGATAAAATTCGTAGAGTTGTAACAAAATATTATTTCACCTTATTGAGGCCGTTGGTAATACCGTTTATTCCCCTACTACATTGATTATAAACAAAGCGTACGAGGTTATCGGCTTCCATAGTCCTCTTGCCATGCATCCATTGATGTTTGGTCTTAGACAACAAGTCATTGCTGATGATCTTCCTCATCTTCTTCCATTGATCTCCGAACGGCACTGCCACCGTCGTCAGATACCCGCCGGAGATAATCTCGCTCGACATGATCTCCGGCCGCGATGCGAAAACCGAGTCTTGCTTCTTGAAGAACTCCCTAGCAATGGTAGGGTTTGTCACGCTGATAACATGGACACTCCCCAGTTTGATGCATGCAATTTCTGTGCCTCTCTCTCTCATCATCTTGTGAATCCACTTGGACACTGACTTTTGGGCCAGCATCTCCGGCAGGTTCCCCACTATGGGCCATGGTTTGGGCCCAGGTGGGAGCTTGTGTTCCGGGCCTGGGCTTGGGCCTGAGCCACCATGGGCTTTTGACTTCTTCCTCATGGTGAAGCCCGCCAATAGCTTGAGAACCAAAACGGAGAGGAAGAAGATTGAGACAAGTGAAAACTCCATGTGTGTAAGTGTACGTGTGACTCACACTATTGTGAGTGAGTGAGATTTAATTATTAGCGTGCAGATCGAGATGGAAGTGTGAAGAGAAGTGTTTGATTATGTTTGTTTATATATACATGATGAAGGAGATCAATCATTTGTGATTGATGGTAATTAATGGTAGTGATTATTGTTTGGGATTTTTTGTTTTGAGTCACGTTCTGATTGCTTTTTGAAAAGTTGAGTCACATTCTGATTGCTTTTTGAAAAGGAAAAAATTCAGGTAAACTTTTTTATATGTTTGCTTTTTGAAAAGGAAATTTAACATTATCTTTCGTACGTAATTTGTCATGCAAAAAGGTACATTTAATATTTTTTTTCTATTATGATTGGTCATATATACAATTTTTGTCACATGTCAAATGTTTAATTTTTCTTTTTATTTTGGTCTCCAAAATATGATTTCATATGAATGCTAATTTGGTGTTAAACTCGTAACATTCTAAAATTGTCAATTGCATGCACTAGTATCTTTATGACGGAGTTAGAATAAACCCTCCTAGAACTAGGAGCCAAACTATATATATTTTAATAGGTCAAAATTTCAAATTGCTCACAAATATATGGGGTTAGATTTTAAATTAGTTTTAAATGTTTCATTTGTTTCAGATTGATCTTACATATTTTTATATTTTTTCAAATTGGTCCCAAACTAATGAATATGTGGTCAAATCTCTCTAATATCAAGTTTAAATAATGCGACAAATTCAGAGTTACATAATGTTTTTGATGAGTACTTTTTTCGTCAACAAACGAGATCAAATCAAATCCCGAAAGTGGGTCGATCATTTCATAGTTAAATACTCGAATTTGGTCATATCTCTCATATGTTAAATTCGAATGCAACGAGTTCGAAACCGTATTAATGCTTGAAGAGTTTTTTGTGTCTAGTTGAGGCTTGAGACCATTAGGAAAAGAGGTCAAATCACATCACGAAAATAATTTTTAGACCAATTTGAGAAATTATTAGAATATGTAACACTATTCCGAAATAAATGAAACATTTACAACCAACATAGAATTTACCCAATATATTTGGGTCTAATTTGAGGCTTTGACCTATTTCAATATTACACACGGCAGGCAACATTTCACCGTTATGTGGGCCACATGTGATGGCGTAAAATATAACCAAAATGGATGGGCTCAAGTGTATGTGATCTGTAGAAGAAAGAATCAGAGAGAATTATGAACAGAGGTATTAAGAAGAGGAAAGTAAATCCCCATTATTTATGAGAACTACTTTGTTTAATTTAGCATATTTTTCAATTCAGGAGATGTGCTCCCTGAAAAGCTTACCTATTAGGGAGAGTACAGTCACAATAGATGGAAATGCATGGTTTAAGAAATGGAAAGGGTCTTGATCTCATAATGAGTACAAATTGGTTCTTGTTGGCATTACTCTTTTTGAAACATATACTCTACTAGGGGCTTTGCGTGCCCGTTATATAAAATAAATAAGGGACTAAATTGTTAACTTAGTAAAGAAAGAGAGATCAAATAGTAAATTTTCTCTTATTTTTAATTTCATAAACTATAGTTTTAAACATAGACGATCAGAAAAGAGTGGAGCCATATAATCTTACTAAGGCTTTGCGTGCCCGTTGTATGTAAAATAAATAAAAAGGACCAAATTGTTAACTTAGTAAAGAAAGAGAGACCAAATAGTAAATTTTCTCTTATTTTTAATTTCATAGACTATAGTTTTAAACATGGACAACCAGAAAGGGGTGGAGCCATATAATATAAGATTTGTTGAGTATCATTTTTTTTTCTGGTTTAACCATAAAGTTTTTGCACCTGAAACAGTCTAGGTGAGAATTAATTTTATTTAGATCGAGAGCAAACAATTAAAATTCTCTCAACAATGTCAACTTTAGGACTCAAACTTATGTCCTTCAATTTGGAGTACAACTCATTTATCAGTGCATCAAACACTTATCGGTGATTATCATTTATTTGAATGAGTACCACTATGAATGATAAAAATAATATCTACCTGATATTAGTGGATATATTATTATCCAACACTACTATCAATACATTTGTTAAAGAAAAAAATTAAAATATTTCACATGTGAAACCTATAGATATAATATATAAAGATAATGTGTTAAGATTAAAGTTAGAATTATTTAAATAAGTCAATTTATCGTTGACTTACTACGACTTATTGAAAATAAATCAAGTTGAGTTGACTCTTATTTTTAAAATGTATGGTATTTTAATTTGGTAGATTGAATGTATTGTATTTTAATTTACCTGCGAACTCGTAAATTTGGTTTTTCTTTTAAT
The DNA here is from genome assembly GCA_003254925.1 of Chamaecrista fasciculata. Lineage (NCBI taxonomy): Eukaryota > Viridiplantae > Streptophyta > Magnoliopsida > Fabales > Fabaceae > Chamaecrista > Chamaecrista fasciculata. The sequence goes on from QANZ01011154.1 coordinate 16,781, forward strand.
TCAATATTTTAAAACAACTTTCAAATTTATTATACCTCATTATTATATTACTTTATTCTTTTTAAGATTTGTCTTAAAAATTTAAGGCAACTTGAGGGTATAGTCAGTTTAATCTCGCCAATATTTTTCGTGTTGCAAATTTCTCAACTCATCAATTCTTACAAAAATTGCAAGTATGGGCATGACCCATAAAACTCTCGTTTTGATAGCTCTAGTGTTTAGTATTAAAAGAAGACAATAAATAAATAACTTAATTAATAATTTAATGCAAATGATAATAGGCCCATTAATTAGGAGGCTCAATTGGCAGAAGATGCCCTTGGCCCAGCGCGCCATAAGCCCACAAGTCATCAAGGAGCCCTACACAAATAATAGTGACTCACTTATCCTTAATTAACAAAACAATATCTTCCTACATGAAATAGGAAAGATTACGATTCACCTCCCATATCACTCAAGATATCTCTTCTACAATCAAGGAAGTTGGTTGGGTTGGGACTCTCCTCAATAAGCCTATAAATACAAGATAGTAACCCTATGAAAGGTAGGTAACTCATTACTCACACGCTACTCATGCTAGCTCATACTCTTATTAACTTAAGCTTCGGAGGTGAATCACAGGGGAACCCCCCTTGATTCATTGTCTTGCAGGAAAATCTTGCAGCGAACCGGGAAACGACCCCCGGCCAAATCCTGGTTCATCAACAAATGTAATCAACCTGTCATTTAGTATTGGTTTTGTAATCTATAGCATTAATTTTTTTTATATTTATTAATATATCTTAATCGTCAAGATTTTAAGTACAAGAAAAAGTAAGAAAAGAAAGTTAAGATGATATATTTTTCCCGGTGGCAGTGAATTAATTTTTTTTTTAAAGATGGTCATGAAAATGGGTAGCTTATGATCCTAAGTACAATACAAACAAGTTAGGATACTTTTAAGGCCCTAAGTCATAAGTGAATCCAGCCCAACCCAAAATTAACACTGTTGGATGCCCTGTCTAACAGCGAAACTTAGATTTAAAAAGAACAATAATAATAATAAAAAGAAAATATATTAAAGAGATTTGGAATGGAAAAAACTTCGATAGGCTTCTTTAAAATCTTCTAATTACAAGCTTAATTTATATATATATTTTTTCTATGATTAATTATATAAAAATGTATTTTTAATATTTTTTTCTCTACCATAATTTTGATCATACATAAAATTTTAATCAAAATGTACTTTTGGTTTTATATCTTTTGCTTAAGTTTCAATTTGGTCACGTATATTTTTTTGTTACACTTTTGGTCTCATATCTTTTGTTCAGGTCTCAATTTGGTCTCGTGTTATACTTTTAGCATCATATCTTTGGGTTAAGTTACATAATTGATCTTATACCTTTGTAAGAAATTTCATATTGTGAGATTAACTGTGGAACTTTTTGTAAAAATATGAGACAAAATTTGCAACAAAAATATATGGGACCATATGGGACTAATTCTGCACTCGACTAAAAGATATGATATCAAAAGTGTAAAATAAAAAATTATTAAACCTAATTGAGATCTTAGCAAAATATATGAGATCAAAATACACTAAAATTTTATCAAGTGTCAAAAATTTATTTGGAATGACTCGAAGGAACATTATATTGTGCTCGGAGTTGTCAATCTAGCCGAGTTTCGAAAGTGCCAATTTATGCAATCTTCGGCTACTGAAGGGAAAAGTATATTTCTGCAAGTGAAAAACTTGACCTTATTTGGAATCTTTGTCTTCCATCCAAACAGTCCTTATAGTTGGACCAAAATACCCCAGAAGCATCATCCCTTCTATTAATTGGCTCAGCTCAATAGCTCATCACGTTCTTTAGGTGACAGGAAATAAGACATTGAAATATTGAATAAAAGGAGATAGAATCCTCTCTTTCCAATCCACCAATTTCTTCCACACCCTCTTAATCTTTTATAGACTTAATTACTTTCTGTTTGGGGTTGTTGAAATTATTCAATAATTAATTTTTAGAATAAATTACATTTTGATATCATGAAGTTGAGTCATATTTTAATTTAATAATTTGTGGTTCAAAAAGTGTTATTCTAATATTCTGTTAACACTTCGATAGTTTGACCTTTAATTATGTTAGCCAACTAATCTAAATGAGATTATTTTGTAGTTTTAACCAATATTTTGGGGATAACAAGTGATTTTGATGTAGGAAAAAGATGTTGAAATTACTAAAACACCTAGAAATATTTAAATCTCTTTAAAATAGTCCTTAAAAACACAAAATTCTAGAAATTTAATTTATTGACAAATTTTATTTCGTTGGATTCCGTTGCGATGAGTGGTTAGGTTTTAGTCTTTTAGATATGTAATTTATTTTTGAACTTTATCTCTATCAGTTATTATTTTTTATTTGAAAGTGTTATATTACAGTATCAGAATAAGAAATCAAATAAAAATTTTCAACTCCGTTTGCTCTTAAATTTTTACTATGAGCTTATGAAAATATGTAGATTTTAAATATAACAATTAAAATTTTAAAATATTGAGTTTCCTAATTTCTAAAAATTTCTAATACTGACTTAAAATTAGCTTAAAAGTCTATCTAAGGTACTAAGGACCCCTTAATACTACTATAATTCATCCAAAAATACACTTTAAAATTCTAAGATCTCACAGTATACATGAATGTTGTGATGATTAGAAGATTTAAAGATAAATGAGAAGAAGAGAGTAGGAATGTACACGAAGTGCCAAGTCCATGTACGCTCTGAGACTTGGTTAGATGAAACTCGGACTAAGTCTCTGAAATGATATGAGATTCTCTTGTGGGGGTTGTCTATTTAGGAAATTGAAAGGCATGGGCCTAAAAGTTGCTATAATTTCCAAAACCATAAATAGATAAGGAGATCAAGGTACACCTTGTTAATGTCCTACTAATTATTATGACACATTTTTCTTGATTTTTGAGTTTTGTTTCTGTTAGTACAACTGGCTAATAGTTGATCGACAAGTACTCCTTAAGTTTGAAATTAATGACAGTTGAGGAAGCTCGACGTGTTATAAATGCATTACATGTCGAAGCTAAAAGTTTTAAATTTTTAGGAGTGATATTTTAAAAAGTTAAATAATTTAAACTATTTAATTTTCAATTATTGGATTTAAGTTCTTTTAGTTTCGAGATTTATTAAGCAAATCTCAAAATTAAACAAATTAAATTCAACAATTGAGAATTGAATAACTTATATCCACTTCTCCCAGAAATTACCCATATTGTTAATAGGCATTGTCAAGCTTTTTATGGTTCATCCATAGAGTGGTACCATTTCATTTTGCACTGTGGCGTTTCATTAAATGGGAGTGTGTCGTCCAAAAGTCACCAAACGTGCAATGCATGGTTTATCAATTTATTAATGCCACAACTAACACATAACACTGCATAGTAGGAACTAGAATCAGAGTAATTAAACACTAATCCTCTGGATTAAACTAATCTATGTTTGGCACACAAATTAAAAAATAATTCCGGAAATGTTATATTTCTAGAAATAACTTAATAATCCCATGAAACTCAATTTTTATTAATCTCACCTAAGGAGGTGGAATTACTCTAATCTCATAGCATGAGATAGATTTTTTTAATTAAATTGACTAAACTATATACCCCGTATAATATTTAACTAAATTTATTATATAATAGTAATAATAATAATGCATAAAAAATGTTTCATGTATATATTTTTTCGACTTAATAAACTCTGCATCAACTTAATATATATTTATTTGTGAAAAATATTAATATAAATTTTTGTTAATTTTTAAAAAATGATATCATTTTAAAAATATTTTATTATTTTGAGAATTATGTCAATTATATTTTAAATTAATATTTTTTAATGATATTATTAATATTATTTAAATTTGTATTATAGGGTTATGTTTTTATCTCGTAACAACAGGCCTCAAAAGAGGCCAAAGACAAACGACAATCAAAAAACACAAACAAAAGAGGGCATACAGCAGCAAAACGCAACAACCCACGCTGTAGAAATAGGGGTGTTTAGGGTTTTCGAGCATTGATGTGTATACGAATTCGACGAGTTCACCGTTTTCAACGTTTCTTAAAAGTTTTATTTTTGTCCCTGAATATAATCATATCTCTCTCGTTTCAAACCCTAATGTGATTAAATTATATTAGAGCTACAGGTTAAAATTAATGAGTTCTTTTTTTGACTAGTTGGAGTCGTTGACAAATGAGGTTACATCGGTATGAAATCAACCTCGAAAATGAGCCCGCTTATTTCATGAATTTGGTCATATATCTCTTGTTTCAAGTTTGAATGCAACAAAATTGGAGTTACAAATTACTCTAGACGAGTTCTTTCTTTATTCAATTAAGGTTGTTTGGAAACGAGGTTAAATAATACTCTAAAAATGAGTTTGGTCAAAACATTAATATTAACTTTTAGAGTATCATTTCACTTTGTCAACGATCTCAACTAGACAAAAAAAAAAGAATTTGTCAAGAGTAACTTGTAACTCCAATTTTGCATTCAAGCTTGAAATGAGAGATATATATGACCAAATTTATAAAACAAGCAATCTATTTTTGCGCTCGGTTTTATGGTCAATTGGACCTCGCTTGCTGATGACTCCAATTAGGCAAACAAAGAACTCATCAAGTTTATCTCATAGCTTTGATTTATTTGCATTCGGGTTTATAATTGAAATGATGAGAGAGATATGGCCATATTTAATTATATACAGTTATGGACCAATGATGAAACTTTTAGGAAACATTAAGGACTTTATGGACCAAAACAGAACTTTAGGTCAACATTAGGGACCAAAACAAGTTTTTGACCAAACTTCTTTAATTTGCTTTTCTGATGAGTATTAAAACTGGAGTTGCTCTATGTCAAAAGTAGTTTAGACCCACAATAAATGCATTTGATATTATCAACAAAACTATTCTAATTAATTTTAAATTTAGATTAGTTTTTCATAAAATAATTAGATGATGTGTGATAATTATTAGAAGTGGTAGACGATAATCGGAGCTTCTGAATTGGATTTTGATGAACTAAGTTCTGGCCCGGGGGGTTTGGGGGGCTTTTACCTGGTTCAGTGAGGAACTCTGATGACGATTTCCTGCAAAACAAAGAATAGCGGGGGTGTTGGCCCGCGATTCTCCTCCGATGCCTAAGTCAGTAAGAGTATTTGAGAGTAACCAGTTTAGACTGAATTAAGTGCGTTACCTTTAGTGAGTCTGCCTAAGCCTTTTTATAGATCGGGCGGCCATAGGCATGTCCGAGATTTAGGGGATTCTGTTTCCTATTGGTTATAGGAGAATCCTTTTTGAGTTGATGTGGCCGTGAAGATATTTCTTGGAGATATCTTAGGCGGATCTTAACTGAGTTCATATGCGCGATTGACTTACTCACCCACGTAAAATTGGATAAGTATAATGATTGTTTCATATTTCACGATGTGGGACATGGCCTAGTGACCTTAAATTGTGGGGCATGGCCGCTAGGCCATGCCCTAGCGGCCATGCCCCTTAAATATTGGGTATGGCCGCAAATGTGGGGCATGGCCTATGGTCCTTAATTATTGGGGAATGGTCACTAGGCTATGCCCACGGTGGGACATGTTTGTTCAAGGGTATGCTTTCGTTGTTATATTATCAGATTTAATTTCAGAAAAAAAAAAGAAATGTAAAGTGCTAAACTCTGTATATAATCGATACGATACGTACAAAATATTAATATTATATGTAAAATTATAAAGTTTCCATATTTTTTTAGTATTGATGGGTTGGTTAATTGGCTCTAATTAACCATTTAAACAACTTTATACCCGTTGATCACTTTAATTATTGGTGAGTTGAAATATAATTGAACTCAATTGCCAAACATCAATATAATCATTAATCTCATGACCCAAAATGAATTATGTGGATCAGATAAATGTTGGGACTTAATTGGGACAGATAAAATACCGTGGATCACTTTAATTAATTGGTGAGTTGAAATAGTACTGAACTCAATTGCCAGACATCCATATCATTAATCTCATGGCCCAAAAAAAATTATGTGGACCATATAAATGTTGGGACTTAATTGGGACAGATAAAACGAGTCACTATTTTGTGGTTATATGTAACTCTCTATACAATTATATACAATTTTAGAATCTTTTGATAATTAACCTCTCAAATCATATATTAAATAATACTTTATACGAATACAGCGAGAGAAAATTGAATAATTATTTCTCAAACTTTCCATTCATAATATTTTAAAACAAAAAAATTATGAAAAATTATTAGAATAAATTTTAAATAATTTTATATCAGTTTAATGAATAATAATAACAAATTTCTTAATAATTTTACTTTTCTTTATAATTTTTAGAGGTAGGGAGAGAAGCAAAAGTGCAAATGTATACATGAGCAACCTCATTGTTATATTAGGTTTTAATACAATATTAGATTTTTTTTTTTTTGCCTGAATACAATATTAGATTTAAATGTGGTCTTATAAAGAGTTAAAGTGTCCACTTCACTTTTGTATGCATGTTTATATTCATAAGTCACGTGGGTCATATGTGAATGGTAGAGAAGAAAACTCGTGAACATTATTTTGTAGGGACACGTATGCACGGTGCATCGGCGTCATGAAGCTCGCTATCCAACACATTTAATTTGTGTTTGTGAAGAAGATTAGAGATGAGCAAAATAGTTATATTACCTATTAAATTTAATTCACTTGTTTGAATTTAGGTTTTGATTCAAATATAATGGAGTTGAATGTAAGAGAATTTATAGCTAAAGAAAAATAGTAGATTTAGATTAGTGAGAGAAATCTAAATCATACTTGAGATTGAGTTAAAATTCAGTTAAAGAACAACTGAGAAAAGAATTTGCTTAAGAGAGAAATTTTAAGAAAGTTTGTAACTTGTTGACGGCAACCTCTTCACTAAATCCTATATTGCCTTATATCACCATTCAAACTAGGAAAATAAAAGTTTTTAATTAAATACAAATTAATTGTAAAATGGTGATATTAGTTGGTATTTCACTATCAATTTAAAAGGACCACTGGTTGTAGGGCTGATCTCGTAAGTTGGACTTTTTTTTTGAATAGGCTAAAACCAAACCGATTTATTAAAGAATGACTTTATTATACTTATAAGTGAAACACAACTGGATCTAATTAGATAGTGCTTATACAAAGATTGATATAACTAAATATATGTCCATTATATAATTAGAAAATAAGTAAATTACATAGAAGGTCCTTGTGGTTTGACCCATTTACAGAAATGGTCCATGTGGTTTAAAAAGTGGCAAATAATGGCTTCTGGTTTGCTCCGTTAACAAAAAGGGTCCTGAGGTATATTTCCGTTTAAAATTTGATGAAAATCTTGGCTAAAATACTATTTTAAAACTCAAACTATTAATTTTTATGCGTTTGACTCCTTATTTGTATGAGAGAAAGACTTTGACACAAAAAAAGAAAAGTTTCATAGTAATAAATTAAATTTCACCGTTCAACTTTTCTAGTTTCATACACTGCAAAGGGTGAAATCTTAAATAAAAATTAATAATTAGGGTTTTAAAATAGTATTTTAGCCAAATTTTTTGTTAAATTTTGGACGAAAATATAACTCAGGACCTTTTTTTGTTAACGGAACACACCACATGCCCTTATTTGCCACTTTTTAAATTAAAGGGATCTTTTCTGTAAATGGGTTAAACCACATGAACCTTCTGTATAATTTACCCTTAAAAAATTAATACTTTTGATTAGTGCTAATCCAGAAATAAGACTATTTGATGAAAAAAAATCCAACAGAAAACGATTAGAACATAGGAATTACTCTTATGAATTAAACTATTCAACCCAACTGAAGATAAAATGAGAAATTGGTAATGTCGAAAGGCACCGTCTCGCTGCTTTTCATGTTCTGAAAACCCTTATTAGTTCTTAATTACCAGTTTACCACCACATCTTTAATTAATTAATTGAGGCGAAACAATTATCTGAGGAGTAGTTAATTAATCCAAGAAGTAAAGATGTGGTGGTAATCTGGGTTTTGCTTTAACCACAAGTGGATGAGCAAGTGAGAGATCAGAATGAGACTCAGCCAGCTCAATCAATGTCCCTTCACGTGGTGCACTCCAACTGAACCCATGTAACAGCCTAGCCAACATCATAACTGTCATACTCGTCCCAAGAGCTACTCCTGGACACGCGCGCTTCCCCGTCGTGAAACTCACGAACCCCAAATCAGGCTCGCTCAGTGAAACAGCCACGCGCGCGTCTGACCCACGCGCCGTCATATGCCGTTGGGGCTTGAAAACTTTAGGGTGGTCCTTCCAGTACGTAGGGTTACAACCTAGTCCTTGTCGGCTGAGTAACACGTGGCTACCCTTAGGGATGAAGTAGTTGCAAACGACGGCGTCGGAGAGTGAGACACGTGGCACGTTGAATGGAGCTACTGGGTGAAGGCGTAAGGCTTCTCTGAGGCAAGCTTTGATGAAGTTAAGGTTTGGAACGTCAGATTCATGCACGAATCTGTTATTCCCAACGACCTTATCAACTTCTTCGGTTGCTCTCTCAAGTAACTCTGGTTGGTTGATCATTTCTGCTAGTGCCCACTCCACTGCGTTTGATGGATTGTCTATGCTTGCAATCATCAGTTCCTGCAATTAATTAATTACATCCAGGATTCAGTAATTAATAATCTTACGATAATTTTTGGATAAGTTAAGGCTAGCTATTAGCTAATGTATGTCCCATACTTGGTCATCCACAATCAGCGACACTTGAGATTTGAGATCAGATTTTAAGATATGAGAAAATAATGAGCTTAGTGAGCACGCACGTGCGTCAAGTAAAACAACAAACACTTTCTATCTACACTCACCGTCACACGTCACGTCCATAGTACATATATAGTAATATTTAGGATGATGAGTTGTTTTTATGAATCATTGAGTTTTAATTTAATTAGAATAAAAAGATAATAATTCAAAGAGTAGAAAGAATAGTAAATACGGTAATCTGGGCTTTGATTTCGTCCGAGGTCAATACTGAGTTATCATTGGCATCTTTGAGAGAAATCATAACGTCGAGCAAGTCTTCCACTTCACTCTTCATTCCATCTTTCCACTGTTTGATTCTGTGTTGAATGATGGGATCATGATACCTGTTCACAGTTCTCATGGCTTCCTTCACCTTCTTCTCATCATCATGACCATTTAATAAGTCAATTACTCTCAAGCATGGCATGAAATCAGAAGCACGGAAGGCAAAAAGGTATCTAAGAAATATGAACATTGATTCTACATGCTCTATTTCCTCTTTCCCAGGTCCTCCATCTTTCCCTCCCTCTCCGAAATACCTGTTACAAAAATATTAGACAAAGCTAAATAACTGTCTTTTGGTTCTTCATTTGTGTGTCAGGCTTGTAATTATTTTGTCTTGATATGAAAGTTCTTAGATATAGCAAATTAGTGGGCAGAATGAATAATAGAAAGTTATAATTTCCAGAAAATTAAACCTACTCTTTGTATCTAAATTTACACCGAGTCAACTAATCAGTCCCTAAACAATCAAAATAGACGATTTGGTCCCTAAAATATTTCAATTATCAACTATTTGGTCATTGAATTTGAACTAATTTTATACTTTTTAGTCTCTTAATTTGTACTAGATTAATACTACTGACCCCTGAATTTAAACTAATTTTATAGTTTTTGGTCTCTGAATTCGTAGTAAATTAATACAATTTAGTTCTTGAATTTGGACTAATTTTATACTTTTAATCCCTTAATTTGTACTGAATTTATACTATTTAGTCTTTGAATTTGTACTAATTTTTTACTCTTTGGTCCCTGAATTTTATCCAGGGACCAAATTATTGACAATTGCAATAATTCAGAGACTGATTAGTTGACTTGGTGTAAATTCAAGGATCAAATAATAGATTTTTTCTATTATTTAAATATTAGAAACATAGAAAACTTCTTTAAATTTTAGTCATCATAAAAAATCTTCTGAAGCCACTAATTGTCAATTCAATAATACCTTTTGTTGAAGAACATTTTCCTAATGACATTCCCACAAAATTGCTGAGTAGCAATCCTCACATTGACAAAGCCACCACCTTCCTGATTATTATTAGTGCATTGGGCATAGACATAACGCACGAGATTATCAGCCTCCTCCATTCTTTTTCCTTGAAGCCATCGATGCCTCGTGGGAGAAAGCAATTCCTTGCTTATCATCTTCTTCATCTTCCTCCATTGCTCTCCCATCGGCACCAACGCCGTCGTCAAATAGCCGCCGGAGATAACACCAGAAGATATACTTATAGGCCTCGAAGCAAAAACATCATCATGTTTCTTCAAGAACTCACATGCTATAGTGGGATTGGTCACAGAGATGACATGAACATTTCCCAATTGGACACATGCAATTTCTGTGCTCAAATTTTTCATGAGCTGGTGAATCCATTTGTACGCAGGCTGCTTGCTTGAAAGCATTTCAGGTAAATTACCAACAATAGGCCACGGTTTAGGAGCTGGGGGTAGTTTGTATTTCTGGGATTTTCGATTCAAGTGAGGGTATTTTAGGGTTTTCAATAGTGTGGAGATCATGGCTAGCAAGAACAGCTTGAGATATGTCGAGAAGAGGGAAAAGTAGGAAGAAAATGAATATTCCATGGCTTAAAAAGGAAAAGAGGACTTTGGAATATAATATATGTGAATGTGAATAATGTACTAATGTATGATTATATTGAATGTGGCTTAGGTTGTATATATATTGAAATTTAAGGGTGGTATTTATAATAAAGGTATGTATATAATGAAGCAAGTGGAAACCATTGGTGTCACTATCTTCGAATAGTAGTTAATGGCGTAACTACCAGAAGTTGATGATCTGAGAATCTGTGGTGTAGAAGGTAGTACACAATTTTCTCACGCTTTAATTGAGGTATGCATGAGCATTAATAGGGGTGTTCATTGGGTTGGATCAACCGGCCAACCTGCTAAAACCAACCCAACCCATTAGTTTGGGTTGGTTTGAGTTTAAAAAGTTGAGCCCGCTGTGGTTTGGGTTGGGCTGCGGATTTTAAGATTTTGAGCCTGCTCAACCCAACCCAACCCGCCAGCCCGCAAAAATATTAAATAAAAAATAAAATTAATTTTTTATTTAGTTATAATTATATTTTAATATTACAAATAATATTATTTTTACAATTTGATCAATTAATAAATTTTTATTTTCAATTTAGTCCATAAAAAACAAATTGTGAAGGACCAAATTAAAGAAAAAAAATT
>QANZ01011154.1:30120-42718 GCA_003254925.1 Chamaecrista fasciculata
TGCCAATTTTCATGAATTTTGGATCTCATTAGAAACAACTTTCACATTTTCCTTTGCCCTTCACAGTTAAATACACATTTTCCTCAATTGAGGTTCAATATGCATAAACTTGAGTTTGGCCTTTTCCAACCATGATCATGCTTTGCAAAGACTTACAATGTTAATTAAAACTCGCCCGAACACCCTTTGTGACCAACTTCCTCTATTTCTCTATTTCATCTCTTTCTACCAAAGACATTCAGTTTCCCTATTGACTCCTTTTTGGTTTTTGCTCTGTTCTTCATATCATGCTATCTGATTAGGTGAATATCTGGAGTTTAGCATGTTGTCTAGCATCTGATTCTGTGGGACACACAGTATTTTTATTCTCTTCAATTCATGAAAATGCTATTGGTAATTCCAATCATATTAATCAATGAAGACTTCATTAATTTGGGAACAAAATGTTGTTTTGGTTAGGCAAGTACTTGAGCCTTGTGCTTCCCATTATCTCACAATTAATTAGAAATTTCAATAGTTTAGAACAAAACAAAGCATAGTTTAGTTGGTGTATGTGTTTTTCTTATCCAACATGGTACTGGTTTGATTCCCAGCTTGTACAAGTCTATTTTTTTCCTCTTTTTTTGACTTTTAAACATGATATTCTATACATATTTCTCTTTGGCCCCCCCTCATTATCTGTCCTGCTTCCGTCACTGCCTATGTGGCCACACATTCCTTGGACAAACTCATCGAGGGGCCCAGTCAAATATCTCTCAACTTAATGAGGGACAAAATTCCTTATTGGTCAACCACATTCCTCAGCACGGCAAACAACTAAACCCGTACCTAGCCTGTATGGCTACCCTGTAACGGGCAATGTTGGACTAGGCTAAAGTTCAGCATCTACAACGCCGGAATAATGAAGACCTCAGGTCTAAGGGCATCGTGACAAGTATACAGGAGAGACTAGCTCATGATTAAATCCATGCAGGACTCTCCGTGTCGGTCCAGCAACTTGTAACCCTTTACATAATTGCACCATGACTCTCGAGAAGCATCACATGCGTGTATTTCTATACACCAAAGTCATGCTGGTCTTAGTTCATTCACGTTCCCACGTGAATAATCGACCAGGACAGTTTAGAATAATTATCACATAATTAATCAAGGATTGTTATCACAGTAAACATGCTAATAATATGATAACGACATAATTTATCATTCATAAATCAGTCAAACAATATGTTCATACATATAAAATAATTGGCACAATCTCTATCAATATATACTATATTTATATTTTACCTACAATCATGCATTTCTGTTAACGATATAGTGATTTTTTTAAAAATTTTTTAAAAAAATTGCAAATATCTTTTCTTTAGAAGGATTCTAAATAGGGAATTATACTTATGACTCACGTATTTTTTTTTGCTAAAAATTATCCGTTCCTGTATTAATGATGCTTTGAAAAATTGGACTTCATGATTAAGCACGCATATGTGTTGAAAGGAACAGAACACCTACTGTTGTTGACAACCTGGGACTACAGAAATCTCTAATCATAATAAGAATAACTAAGATTATTTTCAAATTATTAATACAAAAATTTTAAAGATTATTAAAATAAGTGGCACATATTTATCGTTATTTTATTTTGAAATACTAAAAAATTATTTAACTTGTCAGTCACAATATCTCTCTTCTTTTTATGTTTATATTCTATACACATATAATTCTAAAACTAGAGTAATATAAGAAATTAAAATTATAAATTTTAAAGAAACAAAATATATAGATATAAGTATAACTCCTTAATTTGAGCTTCATCTCTATGCGTAATTTCATAACTTTTAAAAGTCAGTAAAATTTTTTAAATGTGAGATATTTTGATATTATCATATTCTTTCAATTTTTAATAGATTCGTCATGTTAGCCTTTTAATATGTCTGATTGTCCAAGTCATAAAATATCTAATCAAGTCTACCAAAAAAAAATATCTAATCAAAATTAAGTAACCAGCAGTTAATTAATATATATGTTCACTCCAAAATTAATCTATTTAACCAACTATCAAGTAATATGAAATTCAGGGAAAAAAAAAACCAATATGAAACAAAGCATGATATATACATGAACATGAAATAGATTTTTTTTTCTTGAAAAATAATTCATTCAAAAGCAAGACAAAGTTAAGTACAATACAAACGAAAACAAAGTAAAAATAGTCAATCCCTCCCTAGCATAAACAACAACATTAGACAGGATATCAACTAACGAAGGTGGGGGGTTTACAACTCATCCAAAAGAACCTATTCTCGTTTTAAACAAATTGACAAGATAATCACCTGCCAAGTTAGCGGATCTAGGGATCAAACTAAAGCTACAACCATGTAAAAAACAAGAAACATAAATAAAGTCATCTAAGAGAGACAAACCCTTCCAAACAAGACAGCAGACAACCCCAGTGGTTATTCTAATTAAAAAAGACATAAACAAACTTAAAGCAACAATAATAAGATAATAAAACGAAACGACGCCATGGAAGAGCACCAAAAAATCAGGACCAAACCAGGAAGCCGCTGTCGAAGCCAGAAACCGTCGTGGAATGCCTAGTGTAGATTCGCCACCACAGAACGCCGTCATAGGAACCCTGATCCAAAACGTCGTCGCCACAAAACTCTATAACCAAAGGGAGGGTCACCATCGTTGAGACAGCGGCGGCCCAAAGTTTCACTCAGAAAATCTCTCACGGCAGAGAGAGTTTTCTCTCACAAATAAGAAATTTTAGTTCAAGGGTTGAATTTTCATATTTTTTTTCAAGTGGAGGGGGTAATATAATAATCCCCACTGGATTAGCATTAAACGCTGCTTATGCATAATTAACTATATATTTTTTTGGCCAAACATAATTAACTATTAACTATATATACAAAATTTAAAAACACAATTGAAGATTAAAGTTTAATATGTATGCGTTAGATTTGATGATGGACTTCAGAAACTCATTTTTTTTTCCTCCATAAAAGTGAATTCAGATTAAGAAATAAAAGCCCAAAAAGGTGACACCGATATTTTAAAACCCCAAATAAAACAAGCTGTGTTTGGGTTTTTTAAAAGTGTAGCCCGAATGTCCAACCCACATTTATTTTAATTTTTGTGCTTATTTATATTAATAACCCAATAGTTTATTATGTGTTATAATGAGCAATATTTGGCCGAAAAGAGAAAGTTATAATGAGCAATATAGAGAGACAAAGAAAACGCCCAACTCGATGTGTCTCTTGAGTCTTTGTCGGTCCATTGTCTTCACTCCAATTTGAAAGACAAAAACAGAAGCACAAAACGCAGCATTTCTTGGAGGAGAGAAACGTTGAAAGAGAGAAAGAAGCCGTGAAGAAGACATAGCCACGTCGAAACAGAAGTAAAAAATCGCATTCGCAGTCGCCGACATTGATTGTGCTTCCGCCTCCGTTGTTGTCGACCGTGAATGCTCTTCCGCCTCCGTTGTCGTTGACGGCGAGTTTTCTTCCTCTTCTAGACGGTGATATAGTTGGTCCTGAGTTGCTTCTTCCCTTTTTTTCTTGTTGGATAAGTAAAACTTTTGGGTGAGCGATGCAAAATTTATATTTGTGTATGTTAAATTTTTGTCGGTATACAAACCAATGCATTTTGAAAAATTTGTTTATGGAGAGTAGAACTAATTAAGAAGTAGAAAATATTAGAGGCAAGCTTTAGGATATCTAGTAAATTTGTCTCTTAGACAATAAATTACGTATTACCATGCAACATTCTTACTCAAATAAGGTTTGGAATGTTGTGAAGGAATGAAGATTTCTCCCTTTTTCTGTGGGGAACAATTATGATTGAAGTAAAGAGTCCCTTCCTGTTTAATCACGATTACTCTAAGTGAGGTAAGAATTTAATTTTTAATATATATAGTCTCATTAATATAGCATAGGGGCTTTTATGAAAGGAAATTAACTAATTGAGGACTAATTTGTAATATTAGTTAAGGACAGAGTTGTGAATTCAGCCAAAAGCTAAATTCCTTCACTTTTTCCACTATACACCTAGACTGTTTTTTCTTTTCGTAGAAACAAGAATTCATTCAAATAACCCAAGTTCCAGTACAGACACAAGTAAAGGCCCTCACCAAAATACATTCAGCATAATAACATCAACCTATCCCTCTAGGGGTGTGGCAACCAAAAAAATCTGCTGTATACACTGCAGAAACAAAAAGAGGGCAAGAGGTGCAAGAAATAAAATTACAACGGGAAGATAAAGCGTGCTTGGCAAGCATATCTGCGCATTTGTTGCCTTCTCACAGCACATGAGTGATCTTAACATTGTCAAAACGGCTGAGATATGATCTGCACAAGTTAATTAAAGGAGCACAGTAATGCAGATTAGAAGAGTCACAGTTATTAAGCAAAGTAACAAGCTGACTGCAATCTGATTCAATCCAAACATTAAGCACATTCAAAGAGGAAACAAGTTGTAATCCTAGAAGAGCCCCCCAAGTTTCAGCAAGGAAGCTGTCGCCTTGACCAAGAAACTGTTGGAAACTCTGGATCCATTTCCCAAGATGATCTCTTATGATGCCACCTGCTGCAATAGATAGAGAAGATGGATCACACGCACCATCAACATTGAGTTTAAACCATCCTTGTTCAGGAGGATTCCACTTAATGAACATCGGTTGAGAGTTTGGAGTGAGAGCTTTATGAGTGATGCCTAGAAAGAAAAATTCAGCTGCATAACCTAAAGCATCGTTAGATATAGCAGATGGGAGGATGGGGGCACATTGGAAAAGCTTTTTGTTCCTAGCTAACCAAAGGCTCCAAATGTGATAGATGAAAATTGTTCCAAAGGGAAATATTAAAAGAGGAGGCATCCTGACATCGAGCACAACTCTTGAACCAATCCGCAAAGCAAATAGAGGAAGAGAAAAGAACATTGGGAATTTTGGGGAAAAGGACCAAATTAACTGAGTAACAGAACATTGCCTGAAGAGATGTTCAACTGATTCATTAGATGAGCCACAAAGAATACAAGCTGGAGAGGTGTTCATCCCACGACTTGAGAGAAGAGAACAAGTTGGCAAAGCCTGATGCCATGATAACCAGCAGAAGAATTGATGTCTAGGATGGCATCCAAGCTTCCAAATCCACTTAGAACTCGATGATCTAGAGGACAAAGTATCGTCTTCATGATTAAGAATGGAGTAGGCGGATTTCAAAGAAAATTCACCATTAGAGTTGGGTCCCCATCTGATTGTATCAACCCCATTTCCTAAAGGATTCCTTGGGATGCTGATCATGGATTGGATAATATTGGTGGGAAATTTGAAAGAGAAGCTGTCCCGCTTCCAATTTCTTGTGTTATCTAAAGCTTGGGCAACCTTCAGATCATATTCATGCTGCAAGAGAGGTCCAAATATGATGCTTCTTAGTGGACCTTGGGGTAACCAATTGTCTCTCCATAGAAAAGTTTGTAAACCAGAGTGGATATTAGATTTGGCCCCTAAACTGACCACAAGTTTTCCGCAGGAAAGACATTTGTAAACTAGGGAGTTTCTAGACCTGTTTTGGAGACTTTGACTACAAACAATGGCCCAAGGGGCATTCTGTTCATGAGTCATGCGCCAAAACAACTTGCCCATGAATGCCAAGTAGCGATGGTGGGAGTTAAAAAGACCAATGCCCCCCTTATCAATGGGAGAAGTGACAATTTCCCAATTAATAAGGTGAACATTTTGTCTACCTCCCATCTTTTCTCAAAGGAAGGATCTTAAAAGCTTGTCTATGTCATCACAAGTACCTTTGGGAAAGGGTAAACACTGCATGAAGAAGGCAAGAGTGGCATAGCAAACCGAACAGATGAGAACAATCTTGCCCATTTGAGATAGATACTTCCCTTTCCAAGAAGAAAACCTTTGCTGAATTTTGTCTAAGACACAAACAAAGTCTCTTTTCCTTCCAACAATACCCAGCGGGATACCAAGATAGGAACCCGGGCCATTGAACTCTCTAATACCCAAGGAATGACAAGTAGAGGTTTTGATATGAGGAGGGGTGTTGGGGGAAAACCAAATGGATGATTTGGATAGGTTAACATTGAGACTGGATATGGACATGAATTCCTTGAGGGAAGAATCAATGGCATTGATTGTTTTCCTATTGACTTTGACAAACAACAAAACATCATCGGCATAGAGGAGATGGGATATATGTATGTCTTTGATCTTGACCGAGGTCCAACAATTTTTATTGACACTTTTGTTGATGATTTGAGTTAAAACTTCCATGCAAAGAATGAAGAGATAAGGGGACAATGGGTCCCCTTGACGGATACCCCGATTTGGAGAGAAAGGAGGAGTCACACATCCATTGATGATAAGAGATTGTTGGACAGTAAAAATGCAAGAGTGAATGAGGTTAACCCAATTCGAAGGGGGGTGGAAAAAATTCAGCACATTAAAAATGAAGTCCCAACTAATCTTGTCATAGGCTTTTTTCTAAATCTAGCTTTATCATCATCCACCCATTGGTAACTCCTTTTTTCCTTTTAAATCTACTAACAATCTCTTGGGTGATGGTAATGTTGTCACAAGGTTTCCTACCGGGCACAAAAGCACCTTGATTGAAGGATATGAGGTGAGGAATGGTATTTTTGAGCCTTCTAACTAATATTTTTGTAACAATCTTATAAAGAGTATTACAAAGGCTTATGGGACGAAGGTGGGTAGCCTCAGTGGGTTGGGAAACTTTAGGAATAAGGAAGATTAGGATCTGGTTCCAAGTAGTTGGTATAGTTTCATTAACAGAACATGCTTGGATATCTCTACAAACCACCAGTTTTAAGGAGTCCCAACATTTTTGAAAGTAACTAGGAGGAAAGTCATCTAACCCCGGTGCTTTATTGGGATTAAGGTCCCACAAAGCTTCTTTAATCTCTACAAGAGATGGCATGTCATGAACAAGGTTATCAGCCGACCATATGGGAGTAAAAGAATTGTGAGGGAAGGGACTAATCTACTGTACATTAGGAGGAGCAAGAAGGTTAATAAAATGATGTTTAATGGTATTATTGATGCCCTCACTATCATAGACCCAATTCCCCATCGAATCTTTGATAGAACTAATTTTTTTTTTCGCCTTCTACTAATAACAGATGCATGGAAGAAATCAGTGTTTGCATCCCCAAGACTAAGTCAATTAACTCTGGATTTGGAAGTCCATAATTGTTCTTCCATGAGAAGAAGATTCAAAAATTCAGCATTTAAATCTTTTTCGAGCTTAACAAGAAAGGAATTTGGGGAAAGAGCAAGAGATCTTTGGGTGCCTTCGAGTCTTCTCAAGACTCTGTTCTTCTTCAGAAAGATGTTCCCAAGAGATTCCTTGTTCCATTTTAAAGCTTGATCTTTAAGAAGCGTCCGAGCATCAGAGGAAGAGATAGATGATTCCCAAATGGAACTAGAGAAATAAATGAAATCAGAGTGATGTAGCCATATACTTTCGCATCTGAAAGGCCGGATACTGAAGGAAGATTGGTGAGGATGAGTTTTAAGGAAGATAGGATTATGGTCAGACTTGAGACGGGGAAGATGAAAATTAATGGAGTTTGGAAACAAAGAAATCCACTCCCCATTACCAAAGAATCTATCCAATCGTTCTAATACAAGACCCCCTTCAGCCCCTTTGTTAATCCAAGTGAATTTTGGGCCAGAGAAACCCAAATCACACAACCCACATGACTCAACACAGTTTTGGAAATCAGAAATTCTAGACCTACAAGCAGCCCTAGAACCCCATTTTTCAGAGGGAGAAAGAACGTCATTGAAATCACCACAAACCAACCAAGGCATATTAACAAGAGGAGCAACATTCATAAGGTTATTCCACAACACTTTTCTTCTATCTCGTATAGGACTACCATAAATAAATGATAGCAAAGCACAAGTAGTGGAACTAACCTCAGCCACTGCATGAATCTCTTGGAAGGAGTGACCTTCAATGTGCATATTAATCTGTTCATTGTTCCAAAGCAACCAAAGTCCTCCAGCATAGCCCATGGGATCGAATTTGAAGTGGCAAGGGAAACCCAGAGAATCGATGATTGAAGTGGCTCTGTCACCAACAACTCTAGTCTCAGTCAAAAGAACCACATTAGGCTTGTGTTTCCCAATCAGGTCAAAGAAGGCCCTGCGAAATTCAACATTTCCCGCTCCACGAACATTCCAGGCGAGGATATTAATTGGAATCATGAAAGGATAAGATGAACAGTAGTAATTTCGTCCCGAACTTTCATAAGAATCAGACTCAGGATCTTGAAGAGTGAACTGAGGACGCACTTCTTCCCAGTTGGTAAATGGGTCACAAAAGACATGGTAGTCTAAGGCTCCAGCTTCCAAACGAAGATAGGTCGTAGCATCAATTTTGGTCGCTTTCAACTCCATGCTTCCCACTATTGAAGCACCATTGTTGCGATTCCATTTCAGTATCTCTATCACTAGGCCGTGACCAGTTGCTTCCTGCTCATCAACTGATCCACAATATTCTCCCCGGAGGTGTGACCAGCAACAATCCATTTCCCAACAGAGCTTCCATGTATAATCTCATCTACATGTTCTGAATAAGATGGAATTGAGCATCTGCCATAAGCATTGCCCATTTCTCCATCCACAGCTCCTGTGTTGTGATCGCAAGCATGAGATTCTCCCACACCTTCAATGGATAAACAAGCAGAGATTGATCGTGATTGAAAATCTCGTGATTGCAGTGGTAATGGTGCCACTCCCCAGAAATCGATGGTAATGGTTGGATGAAGTTTCCCGGAAACCTCCCCACGCACGGAATCACCACCAGGTTTTTGGGTACGGTGGCGTAGCTGTGCCGTAATGCATTTCGAGCTCTGACGAGATGCCTTCGGATGGCGAGCCTTCTTCTTTGGTTGGCTAAGAGGTCAGGGTTTTGGCGAGGCATGGTGGCAGATGGAAGAGCTTGGCGGATAAGAGGTAATATCAGAATCTATCGTAGGCAAATGAGGGCGAGAAATGCGGTGGGTTTTGCTCGCATCGATGTCGTTTTTAGGACGCATCTTCAAATGTTGGTTCATCGAGGCAAGATTCCTTCGAAAATTGGAGTTGTCTAGAGTCAGCAATGGTGTAATATTATCAGGAATAGGTGTTGTAGGATTAATGCTAGAAACAGATTCTGTGGAACAAGGAGAAGAAAAGATGGGTTCAGGGTTAGACGAAAAAGGGGTAATGGAGTTAATGGGAGTGTGAAACGAGACATGGTCAACGGGAGGAAAGTGGGTGTAGGGGTGGTGTAGTGACGTGTTAGAACCAGGGTTGCAGGATGGGATAGAGTGAAGACAGCTGGCTGGATCAAAAGGAACAATGGCTAAAGCAAGGTTATTAGAGCGTTGGCAGTCTAGGGTTTCCTCAATCAGCTTAGATGTAGGCGATGGGCTGTCACTTAGGGGTGGCGATATCAAAGAAGGCCCAATACCCAAATCTAGAATAGGGGATGGGTTGTTGACGAGAATGGGAGAAAAGTAGGTGGGTCAAAAGAGACAAACGACTCTTTCCCTTTTCCTTTAGCCTTATTAGAAGCAGGCTGGGAGACTAAAAAGTTTTTTGGTTGTATATTCTTATTTTGTGACTGTGAATGTCTCGAGGTGTCAAGGTGGGCATGCATTCCCATCTGGTGACCTTTTTGGGTATTGGGGTCTTTGAGCCTCAGGCACGAAATGGGCTTGACTACACAATTTGAATTTGAATTTGAGCTTTTTGTCTGATGTGTGGGCTGGGAGATCGTTGGGTTTCGCCGGAGAAGGGATGGTGACCATGTGCAGGGCGCAAAACAATGGTTAGATCCGCCACATTTGCGACAAAAGCCCACATTCCCTTCAAAGATGATCTTCTGCTCGCAACCATCGACGACGACCTCAGAGGGTAGTTCTGTTGCAAGGTCAACCAGCACACATATACAAGCAAAGAATGCTCGATTTAAGGAATGGGTAATCCCATCCACAGCCAGGAAGGTTCCAATGAAATTTCCTATGTCAACGAGAATACTATGTTCGAAAAACTCCACCGGCATGTCATGTAATTTGACCCAAACTGGAGCAAAAGCTTCTTGTAGGTGTTGGGACAAGACAAATTTCTTTACCCATGGCCTAATAGATATAAGATGTCCAGAGATACGACAAGGGCCGTGGAGAAGAGCGTGCCATTTGTCTTTTAGAAAAGAGAAAAGGCCCAGAAAATTGTAGTTCGCAAGAGGAATAAGACGCAAAGTGCCCTTAATCTTCCAAATCTTAACGAGTTTTTCCGTTAAATCTCGCATATCCCGGGATAAACCCCAAGGTTTGATGATAATGGCGTCTTTCCAAGGATCACAAGCAATAATACTTGTTTCCGACGAGATACTGACTGAGGGGTTTCTGGGTGCTGGTGGTGGGTTATGAGAATCGTTTGTTTGAAGGTGGTGTGTAGATATGATGGGAAGGGAGGCTGGGTCTAGGTTACGGGAGAGAGGAAGGGAGCCAAACTGGATTTTCTGAAGCAGGGAAGGTATTGCAGGGGAAGGAGACGGGGAGGGGTCGGAAGAGGCCATTCAAACCAAGTTTTTTTGGTCATACGCCTAGACTGTTACATGGGTTCAATTGGAGTGCACCACGTGAAGGGTCAAAAATTGAGCTGGCTGAGTGTGAGTGATCTCTCACTTGCTCAACTACTTGTGGCAATAGCAAAGCCCAGATTACCTCGACATCTTTATCTCCTCCATTAATTCATTCCACGAATATATATATATGGCCGAATAACTCCACGAATATTTTTTTTCCCGAAATTAATTTAAGATGTGGTGGTGTAAAAAAGAGGATATTCAAGGAAAAAAACATCAATTTCGGAGAAACAAGAGTTTAAAAAACAATTACTCTACTCGATTTCGGACTTAATTAATTGGGACAGATAAAACGAGTCATTATTTGGGACGAAAAGAGGATGTGAAATATTTGGTGTATGAATAGTGAGAGGTAGGGAGAGAAGTGCAAATGTATGCATGAGCAACCTCAACATTGTATTAGATTTTATAAAGAGTTAGAGTGTTCACTTCGCCTTTTTTGAGGTTATCTCTCTGTCTTTCCATAAATAAATGAAAAAAAAGTTTATCTCTGTCGTCTCTTCATCATGATATTTATTCATATAAAATGAATAACAAGTAAATTAAGGAACATTATTTTGTAGGGGCACGTATGCACGATGCATAAGCATCATGAATAATCTCGCTAACCATCAAATTTAATTTTTGTTCCACTATAAAAAAAACAGAGGTTTCAGTGGCGAAAATTTTTACCAGTAAAACTCAAAATTTCGCCACTGAAGAGCTTCGGTGGCAAAATTATCTTGGCACTCTACTCGTCGGCGTAGGCCTCGCCACCGAAGCCTTCAATGGCAAAATAACGGTCAAAATTATTATGAAACTAAAAGTATAACAAAAATTAATGGTCAAAGGGTCATTTTGGTTCTAAATGTATACCCTAATGTACATTTTGGTCCATTATGTTTCAAAATATTCAAATTAGTCCTAAATGTTAGCAAAATGATTCATTTTGGTCCTAAATATTGGTAAAATGTTTCATTTTGATTCCAAACTATTGAATTTTTTCATATTTCTCTCGTATCTCATTTAAAGTTCAAAGGACTTGTTAAGAAGAATTCGAAGCTCTGAATTCGTTGCATTCGAGTTTGAAACGAAAGAGATATGATCAATTTTGATTGTTTGATGACCATAAAACGAGCAGTATACTTTTAGGACCGATTTGATTTCTCTTGCTGACAGCCACAACTAGATAAAGAAGTACTCTTCGAAAACAATATGTAACTCTAAGCTCTTCGGGTTTGAACTTGAAACAAGCCATATACAATAGTTTGGGGCCAAAATGAAACATTTTGCAAACATTTAGAACCAATTTGAATATTTTAAAATATAATGAACGAAAATGAACATTAAAACATACATTTAAGAGCAAAGTAACCCTTTAACCAAAATTAATTTAGGCGGAACAATTATTTGTGGAGTAGTTAATTAATCCAAGAGGTAAAGATGTGGAGGTAATCTGTGCTCGCTATAAGCAAGTGAGAGATCAGTTTCAGACTCATCCAGCTCAATCATTGACCCTCCACGTGGCGCACTCCAACTGAAAGCATGTAACAGTCTTGCAAACATCATAACCGTAATTGTGGTCCCCAGAGCCACCCCCGGACACGCGTGCTTCCCAGTCGTGAAACTCACGAACCCCAAATCAGAATCGTTGAGAGACACAGTCACCTGCGAGTGTAACCCACGCGCCGTTAGATGACGTTGGGGCTTGAAGACGTTAGGATCGTCTTTCCAGTACGTAGGGTTACAGCCTAGGCATTGTCGGCTGAGCAACATGTGGCTTCCCTTTGGGATGAAGTAGTTGGAAAATGAAAATCCAGTATTCATTAATTAATCTTTCAGTAAATTATTGGATAAATAAGAATTTATTTTATATTAAATGATGTTGAGAGTTTAAGGTAGCTAATGTATGTGGGGATACTTCGTCATCTACAATC